>JABUQX010090477.1:140000-143611 GCA_015478945.1 Trachelipus rathkii | reverse complement strand
TTATTCCATTGATAAAATGATAGATCACAATATCCTATGTGTAATAATGCGTTCTAGTATTTAACTAAAGTACGTATTTTGAGTTAAGCTATGTACCTATTAATTTTTTTTCAGGGTTACTTGACAGTCCTTCGGAAGTGCAATTACCCAAGCTTTTTTTAAATTCTCATTATTCTGAAGAAAAGTTGAGTTCACAACCTTAGTTGGGAAAATCCTTTTCTGTAATAGAATTCTCCAAGCTTCTTAATTTCTGATAGGTTCGATATCTTTTTTCCATTTGATTTTCCCTGTGCATAGTTGATCTTCTAAAATTAATTAAATTGGTGAACTGTTGTAACTCATTGGGAAAAACTATTATATCAATAGAGCTTTTCTACATGAAAATCTCCATTGTCAACTCTCTGTTATCCAGAAAGGTGATTGCTCTACTAAAAGTAGAATTTTTATTTCTTCGTTTCTATATTCTTTTTAACTTATGCCTCTCACATTTAGATGATATTACGTACAATCTTTAACCGGCTACATTTTATAGTTAATAGTGACTTCACTCGTTCTGCTCAATTTAGATGTGAGATGGGGGTTCATATGAGTATACCGTAGGGATTTATCTTAATAATTTATATGCTATACTCAATTCATCCTGTATGAAGTTAAGTTTTGTAAATTATATATTTTTATTATTATGTATATATGGCTCGGTATTTAATTAATAGCTGTTAGATAAAGCATATAAAATTTTCATTATATCTATAATATGGCCTAACCGTGGAAGACTGCGGGAATGTAACCTTATAGAGGGTATGCATTATTTATATAATTTAAGTAAACTTATAATCTTATTGGCGTCGTGGATAGTATATATTTACATTATTAGAGAGATAAAGCTCACTTCTCTTTTTCCGATTTTTTTATTTTTCAATATGACACTTATATTACATCATCAGAAAGCTCCATTCCGTTAAAATTATAAATTCGGTTAAGTTTGAAACGCTGTTCAAACAGCGACATATGGCCGTATATACGTTTCTATAATCGAGTTTCAAACTCAAAAAACAAAGTACAAACTCTAATCTGCATGCAATAATACCACAATACGGTGTCTTTGAAGGAGAAAGAGAGAGATAGACCGCATGAGGTTCACCCGAGTTCCAGATCCTTATTCAACGGATTCCTTGAAGTAAGTATGAATTTGTAAATTTTGTATATAATTATATATAATATAATCTAAAATAATCGTCAAAAAGATAATTAGCTGGGGCCGAAAAAAAAAATTACATACAGAAATGGTGACTCAGGAAATCGAGGCAGCATTCCATAATAAAAATAATTTAAATGTTTAATTTTTTACATTAAAGAGAGTATAATTTTCTTAGAAAAATTCGTCTCATTAAGCAATAATATTAATAGTATATACGACTTAACAACATGAGCACAACACAAAAGAATGTACTATTAAAATCCTCAGCTTACTCAGAAAATTACCATAGTATGCATCAGATTCATCACAACAACACATCTTTCAAACTCATTATAATTCAATTATGCTATACCTATATCATATAAACGATTATAAATCGTCAAAAGCTCCTGACATACGAATCATCGACAGAACCGATGTGAAGACAAAATTATATCTATTTGCATTAAAATAGTATAACTAAAACAAGCATTACCCAGTGTAATAGTTAATAATACTTAATAGCTTTATAACTCATTCAATAAAGGACTTATCTGAAAACGTCAAAATATTTATTCAACTAAAAACCTTTGAAAA
The DNA here is from genome assembly GCA_015478945.1 of Trachelipus rathkii. Taxonomy (NCBI): domain Eukaryota; kingdom Metazoa; phylum Arthropoda; class Malacostraca; order Isopoda; family Trachelipodidae; genus Trachelipus; species Trachelipus rathkii. The sequence continues at coordinate 141,837 of JABUQX010090477.1, read as the reverse complement.
AAAATAGCATGACCAATAACTAAAAATCTTTTCAACCTGTAATGATAACGAGCAAGAAAGAAAATTCTCGTTTTCCTTAGGCTACAGAGAGTAACGCGTTGCCTAGTGACGAATAGTCTTAAGCTCTACTCATTTTTATAATATTATTATTATTATTATGTAAATGTATTTATTTGTATTTTATTATAATTATTTAGTGTTACTTTTAATAAGTTAATATAGATATTTTGTGTATATATAATAAGCATAAATAAAATAGGATCCATAAGGGCTTTCTCTCAAATCGTAAATATATATAATTCACTCCAAAATTAAGCTTGGCCAAAAAAACCCCCCAACGGGAAATAAAGTGGGGGTTGAATTTCCAAAATTTATATTTGTACTGCCATATATGGAATATTATTCCGAGCTCCTTAAATATTATAATATTAATTTATATATATATATATATATATATTATATTATTATATATATATATATATATATATATATATATATATATTAATATATTGTAATTAATATATATATATATATATATATATATATATATATATATAATATTATTATATAATATATATATATATATATATATATAAATATATATATATATATATATTATTTATACTATATATAATATATATATAATATATTCATATTTGGATATTTATCCATAACGTCCTTAAATATTAATATATCTATAATTTATTAATTTATAATTATAAATATATAATATATATATATATATATATATATATATAACTATATTATATATATAATTTGTTATTAATATATATATAATATATATAAATATTTTAAATATATATATTAATATATATATATATTATTATATATATATATAATAAATATATATATAATAATATATATATTATATATATATATATTATTATATTATATATATATATATATATATTAATATATATATACTCTCTTCTTTATCAATCTAAAAAGATTAAATAAATACTAAAAAGATTTTCGATTATAAAAATATAAATTGGTTAGGGTCTAACTAGAAGGTATACCGCACAGCACGGTCAGTTTCGTTCTAGCTCGAACTAGAATCTTGCCCAATTACCTGAGTGCTTAGAAGCTGACGTAGTACACGTATTACTATCGATTTGTTTCCGTCGGTCCAATAATTTATTATATCATTAGTAAATGGGGTATAAACTAAGAGAAGTGGGGGTGAGATAAATAGAATAGGGGATAAACTCCCTCTCTCCTCAAATGATCATGACGATCAATATTGAACGGGCAGGTAGGCGAAATGAGCTGAATAGAATACGAAACTCACAAGGTCGCTCAGAAACAATATGTGCATGAGGCTCAGGATGAGATGGAAAAACCGGATCGGTGGAAGTCTGCGGGCTACTCACACAGCGGTATATAAGCGGGCGACTAGGCTATATAATAGCAGAAAGCTAGAGTATGTGTGATGTGTGTGCAGAAGATGAGACAATATAAGGGGGGTAAGAGGGGCAATGATGATGTGTCTGGCAACAACCAAAGGGGGGTAAGAGGTAAATGAACCAACTGGAATGATCTAAGCGAAAATGCATAGGGTATATATATGGAGGGGTTAATATAAGCTGAGATGGATGAGGGATACGAGTAAATAGTAGGGGGAAGGGGTAAGTTAGTTGTTGGTAGTGTGTGTAATATATGTAATATATAACAATATGCACATAATATAAATAATAAGTCAATTGGCAGCAATAATATTAATATAATATATATATATATATATAATATATATATATATATTAATATATTTATATAATATATTATAATTAATTATAATATAATTTTATAAATTATA
>JABUQX010090477.1:117500-135000 GCA_015478945.1 Trachelipus rathkii | reverse complement strand
CTTAAATTCTTGGTCTTGTATATTTGTATAATAAAAATATAATTTGAAAACATTTTAAATATAACTACCAGTCTCTCGCAGGTAGGATACTATATATATTATAAATATGAAAAATGTAGATATCAGTGAAATTCAATTGTACTTGAGTAAATATTTGTCAATGACTTGAATAATAATAATATGGTAGTTATAGAGATGTTTGACAACATTCTTGTAATCAATCATAACTTATGTAGAATATATTGGTATCGCAAGATTCAAGAATTCTCAATCCTCACTGTAAATGAATTAACATATTATATACGGAAAATGCCTAAGAGTACACTATTATTAGAGGAAACATATATATATATATAGTGATTTTGAACCACGTGCACTATCTTCTGAATAATAATTTCATTGAAAATGATAATGATGAAAATTAAATACAAATATTGTGGAGACAACTACAAAGTTCGAGATGAACGAGTAAACTAATTCTTTTTACTACATCTTTTAATACAAATGCAGTATAATAAATTAATATATAATTATTTACATATATCACTATATTATCCAAGATTTACTCTACTATATATATATCCGTACATCGCCAGTTTGAAGGTTGTAAATAAATCGAAAGCCTATGTAAATTTGATAATTATCATGGATAATGTAAATTATTTAATACTTTCACATGATAGTTCAGGTTTAGCTTACTCATTAGCTGGTTAAAAATAATAAATTTCTATTACCTTGGAGAGAGTCTTTCCGTTATATTTATAGACTTTAATTTTCCCTAGGTCTTTTCTGTTTCAACCGAAAGAGCAAGAGTCTATTGATTCTATCCAGATTTCCTTCTATTTCGTTTTATATGTATAACCTGTCATTAAGAAGCAACTTGCTTTTAAATCTTCAGCTAGAATCTTTGACCACTAGCGAAGGAGTTTGAATATGCTCCTTCAATTCCCCATCACAATTTCTATTATTTAGCCCCTAAGTGGTGTTTTCAAAATTTTTAGTAAAATAGCGGTTTTAGTAAATATTTTTTTCCACAATTTCATGAATAAAAAATACTTTTTATCAGTATTTTGTTAAAAACTCTTGAAGAAATGTATATGAAACTTTATTCAGTTTTAATTCTTTATTCTTAGTTTTCTATATTTCATAAATTAGATAAATAGCGTACTTTAGCTACTTAAGGACTCGGGCCCATTAGCACTTCCAGAATGTTAATAAATGTCAGAAATGAACAAAATTATATATAATATATTTAATATGTCAAATTTCAAAGTTTTTATTGATGTTAAATATATTTACTTAATCAGGATTATTTTATGTTAAGCAATGAGTTCATTAAATTTAAACTAAACATTTAGTTCATTTAAAAAAGGGAGAAGAAGGAAACGCCCAGACTCGTACTTTAAAAGTCTTTCTGTAATTTAAAAAATTCAACTGATATATATATACTTCTATATACTATATATATATATTAATAATATTATTTGTTACAAATATATATACATATCAATGATTATATATATATATATATATATAATTATAATATACAAATCATTTTATATACAGTATTATTATATTATAAAAAATTAAAAACCCATGATAATTTCATCGTCTTTATACAGAGTTATTAAAGAAAGATAACTGGTGTTAAATGAGGCTTCAGACGTGATGGAATTTACATATTTTTGTATCAGATATAATAATATCATAGTAATTCATTGGGAACCACTCATGAAAAACCTCTCACTACCCAATTTGGGGAGTTATGCGACTTACCATTTAATTTTAGGAGAACCCGTAATTTACTGAAGTTTGATAATTAGTTCATCGACTAGGGATGCATTCACTTATTATACGAATATCTTATTGATAAATAACATAAGCAGATCTGATTAAATACCAAAATTACATGGAAATAAAATTAAAATGAAGAATTTTAGACACTCTGGATAATGCTATTCTATAAATTGGAAAACTTTTCTATCTGGCAAGTAATCGACTTATATCAAATATAGTATCAACTCTCTTCTCTCGATATATAAGCAATATATTGATATTTACAATAAAATCAAAGAAATATATATACTATAACTAGTCAAATAGACTAACCAAGTTTACCATCATACAAATAAGAAGTAGTTAAAAAATGTTTCTTATACTTCTCATTGTAAAGGTTTTAATGTCGTTCTTGCAGAAAAGCTTTACAAAGAGAAAATTGAAGCATGTAGAGAAGAGAATATATATAATCAAAGGAATCACAGAGTTAAAGTATATATATTCTATAAGTTTATAAACATATTTGAACATTGTTACCGAGTCAAGAAATCTATATTATAATCAAAAATACTATAACTCTATATATTCTTGATCATTTTCGCGATACTATCGTCTCTTTCAGGTCAAAGTGATAATAATTATATCAAGGTAGAAAAGAATTACTAGACAAACGGCACTATTTTATTGTGTCTCAATGGATCTACAGTATAAAATAGTATAAGTCAATTCTTGTAAGTTCCTACCTAGCGACACTGCCTTGAAATAGAACACAATAAAAGAATAGTCCATCTTAGATCACTGCTGATTTTGTGGATGGCTCTCTCACTCCTCTAGGCAACCAACAGTAAAAGTATAAATATCAAGAATATTTATGTTATAGCACGCGCGCGAATACAGCAAAATTGATTGTCACTTTACTCTCTAGTTTAAAGTGGTGACGTTTACTAGAGGATTTAGATATTAAAGTCGTTTTCCTACTCACCTTTTAAGAAAAAACGAGTCCATGCATATAGCCGAAGCCTAAGAAAAAAATTACAGAAGAGAATATAGATAAATACTCATGGAGTGATCGTATAAAATATCGTAGATTAATTTATATTATTAATGCATAGAGAGAATTCGGAGTCTTGTCGGCTCCGAATTGGTAAATTTATTCCCTCTGCATCATATTTTCGCTTACGTATTCTAAATTTTCATTATTTTTTATGATTATTTATTAATCTTAGAAGGACAATTCAATCTTAAATTAATTGAAATTATGAACTTAATAGATTTGTGTCAATAATTCCATTACAGTTTCTGCTTTGCCGCGCTTTAATATAATATATAATATGTAAAATTAAGAATTCATCATATTTGGCAATTAATTATATATTATTAGAGTATTTATTATCATGATTTTTTATTAATTATTATTATTCCTTTATTATTATTTAGAATATATGATTTAAGTTATTTTTAGTAGAAATTGAGAATCTAAAAAAATTCATAGAGAAAATATTGTATTTGTTTATAACAGTTTGAGGAAGAGTAGATTGAAGAGTTTCAATTTTATTAAACAAAAATAGAATTAATTACCAATTAACTGTTGTGAGCCACACTCAAGATGGCTTGTTGAAAGTTAAATAGAAAATTCTTATCGAATATTAATTAAATAGATCAAATTAAAATTTTTAATATTATTTTTTTAATCTCAAAAGTGGAAGTTAAATAAATTTCAAATATAATATAATTTTTTTTATTTTCACATACAATAATAATAGTCCAATTGATTAACAGTTCAGTATTAGATAATAAGTAATAAGTTATAAATAATTGTTTAGGGATGGAGAATTTTTTATAAGATAATTTTTAAATATATTTGTTTATTTAAATAAACTATATAACAAATAATAATTTTAATAATATGGTACTTTAAAAAATTATTAATATTCAATAATTTGAGCGTGAATTTCACTGCATTTATTTACGAAAAATTTTTATATATTTAAAAATAAATAACTCAAAGGCAATCCCACTCAGTTGAAAACATCTTGAAGAAAATTTATTTACTATAGATTAAATAAATTTTATTTCTCAGATTTTAAAACGAAATTTAAATAAAAAATTTAAATGTGCTAAAATCGCGAATTAAAACAAACACACAAATTAACCATAAATGTTATTTGTATTTTATTTAATCAAAAATATTTTATCTATAATCTTTAATATACTATTCTGAAAAATATTTACATCGTTTAATTATTTATATTAGATTCGAAAAAATTTATTCTAAGTTAATAATTTATTTGCTTGATTAGATTTATCACAAGACATAAAATATAAATTTATTTATTTCATAAACTTTCGTTAGTATCAATATTAGAATTTTAATTTTTCTGTTATATGCAAGTATTAATTCTTTATGATTTATTTTAATATTATTTAGTTAATAATTATTTATCCATAATAGTATATGATTTATTGATTTCAAAATTTATTTCTAATTAAATTTTATTTATTCACAAAAATTATTAGTTTTTCTTTATTTTATTATATATTTATCGCAAAGTTTATATAAGCTAATTTTATAATTCGGATAAAATTTAATAATCTAAGTTATTTTTATTCTTCAAGTTTTATTAGTTTAATTATTTATTTTATAAAAATATTTTTATAAGTAATTATATTTTTTTTTCAGTAATATTTTCTAAGTATTAATTCATTAATTTTGTAAAATTTTCTAAGATAATTTTTTCCATTCATTACGCTTTATCATTTCATATCTCCTATAATGAATTTAAAACTCATCGTTTTATTTTGTCTTTTGTATAGTAATTGAGGTATTATGTCGGGATATAATAATGAGTTCACTATGCCATCCTAGATCCTTTTACCTTTTATATAATATAAACCCTCATTAAGAATGTTTATCGAAAAATCATTTATATTTTTGAGATATTTAGCAACTGGATGTAGTGCTAATTCTACTGTACAATTGTAACGAAATTTAAAACTTTTATGCAAAAGAAAATTTATATCAATACTAAAAATTAGACTTAATGCGCAAGTGGTGAAAATAATAACCTTGGGGATGAAATAATAAACCGTGGTATGAAATTATTAGATATCGTAGTAGAATATTATTGAAATAAATTATGGTGTCTTTAATACCAATAATATAAAAATATAATATGGGTGAGTTTATTTTTATTATTTATGTTTTTTCACAAATAATTTTAATTAATATCCTTATACCAATTATTATATATCTTAAATATTTATTGATATGTATGATTTATAGACCAATTAAGACATATGTACTAGTTTAAGCTTAAATGGGACTATATTCAGACTGCCCCCCGTGCCTTTAAATATATTTTTATAAAATATATTAAAATTGAATCATTAGTAAGTATAATATATATATATTTAAATTCAAATAAAAATTATTTTGATAAATTTAAAAAAAAAATATTAATCTATAGATTTAAACTTAGTCAAGCTATGTATAATGATTAATAATTATAATTAATAAATACTTATATATCAATATATATATATAGATGTTATTAAACTACTGCCTTCCACTGGTATTAATCTATTATATATATATATATAAATAATATAGTATGATAATAATTTACATACAATTGGTCGGTATGCCTCAGTTGACGTTGTGATCGTTACTGAGAACGGATAACTTAATATGTTGCATTTAGATAGCGCATAAAATATCATCATTACCCTACTATATATATCATATATATATATATATATAGTATACTATCCTTCGTGTTGATATTCTTTATTAATCACTCATATATAGTAAGGGTCTGTTATCACTTATTGCGTATCATCATATTTTATCAGTTATGTATATCTCTCAGTATTTACTATCCAATATTTACAATTATGAGTCACCTATACTAGTAACCTGGAAAGCAAGAATTATAAATAATATATTCGGTACATGTTAAATGGACAAATATAATTCAATAAAAAAATTTAATATAGTATATTTAAAATGAGATAGAAAGTCATTAAGTAATATATATGATTGGTGGTTAGGAAATGTTACAGTTAAGTTGTAATGTTTAAAAAAAAAATTCCCTAAATGTTTGAAAATTATGTTTGCATATGCTATAGTTATCATTAAATTTGAGGATGATAAAAAGTTTCTAATGCTTAATTAGTATATTGATAAAATTATACCTAATGTAAAGTAAATATATATATAGAAAATAGATATCTATGTATATTTATTTGTTAGTTTGGAACAAGATTGTTCGTATAAGAATCATATATGATATGAGCTAAACAATCTGAAATAAAAATTGAAATTAAAAGAAAATTAAAAAAAAATCTTGGGATTTGAATAAAATATTTTATGTAACTTTGGTAATTGGACTAATGACCGATTAGCCCAACACGAAAATGTTATAAATATTGTATATACTAATTATCTGCGATTATATATTTAATAGATGAAAAGTTGGAAACGAATATAACTTTTTATCTATCTTAGATACTTTCCATTTATTGCGGATTTGGAAATGATAGGTAGTTTGTTCCAAGAGAATAGTCATTATTTTTATATTACCAATTAATAATCTCTACAATTAAAATATATTATTATTAATATTTTTTATGTGTTTATATATATAAGTTCATAATATTTTATCTCATAATAAAAAATTTATAATCATATTGTGGTCATGTTTATATTCTATTCTTTTAAAGTCAACTCTAGTTGAGTAATTGGGTAAGAGGTATAAAGTCTTCCAGTACTTATTTGAGGAAACACTTCTCAGTGTGTGACAATCTCACGTAAGACGCTTAGCCTGTATAAGTCACGGTCCTCATATAAGATTTGCTTAGTGATGTATAAAAATATGTTTAATGTTCTGCTATCTTTTGGAGGTATCACTTTATAGTCTCATTAAGTAATATTAGTAGATTCTGTAGCTATATATCATAATAGAATATATTGGTTGGTACCTTATACTTGAGTTTGATTCGTACTATATATAAGTAACTTAGTAAATATATATTAGTTTATATAATAATGTTAGTTTTACTTTATTATGTTAACGTCGAGTTAACCTATATATCCTAATTATAGATCTCTGGTGTTTTTTAATATGTATGTAAAGGTAACAGTTCATTTAAATTTTAAATGAGTTATTCAAAATATATCATCTGTTTCATTATTTACTAATGTAATAGGTTAAGTATTCATTGGTATATCAATAACAGCGATTCTAAATTATTGTACCACGCTATTGTAACATGCATACATTGTCTCACTAATATCAAAAATAATATTCTCTCTGTTGTTGATGAAAAAAATATTCTATTACCAATATATTTAACTATTATATCTTTGATTCATATACGCTGTGTATCTTAATATATACTATTAACTTTTATTGATGAAATGCTTCTAAGCTTTAATAATTTATGACAAATATCTTGGGGAATTTACTTTACTTTATATATCCTCAATAAATTATTCGTAATCAGTGATTCTGAATGCTTAATGTTATTTATATATATCACAAAATAATTTTTTGATATAAAGTTATCTCTACCATATATAATTATTACATGAGGTAAACTATTTTGTTCTTTGCGTAAATTTTCGATCACTTTGTCATTTTATTTCACTTAAAATATTACTAAATAATAAAATTATTCAATTTATTAGAATTATATTTTCATACCATTAGAAAAGCCTAAAAAATCAATTTATAAATGATAAAATTTATTTAGTTTTAACATATTATTAAAAAACTTTATCATTTAAGAAAAAAAAGTCGAAAATCATTGAAACTTTTTCTGAAGATTTCGTTCTGCTAAAGCGGACCGGACCTACCACATGGCAGATCAAAGTTGCTTTTTTTTCGATCTCCGCTATATATTTAATATGTACGCTAACTCTATTAAATCTTTTCATGCATATGAAGACAGAAAACGGAGAAAAGTATCCTGTAGATTTTTGCAGTCCTGTTTGAACGAAAAAAAAAACATTCCCAAAACGATGTTTCCAAATTCCTTTATTAAATTATTATAAACAGAAAGCTTTCCTCCAGATTTTTAACTAATATTAAATAATCGCATCTCAGCTTTAAACCTAAATAAATTACTTATTATCATTGAATAGGTAAATGCATTATAATATACCCATTTCAAGTTTACCTCGTCAATATTTCGCTATCGGAATCGATAAAATTAATACTTGTATACAATGAAAATTAACTTTCTATAATCTAGCTATGGTATTACAAATATCACTCTTAACTTCTAACTATATATTTATTCACATCCTTATATAAGATTCAAATACACAATCGAGATTAATAACATTATCTTACTACGCTATCACATATTATTCACATTGGATGAATACGATATGGACTTAGGGTAGTAACTACTATACATTCAATATTATTGTTTATCCGAGAGATTTATCTAATATCTATTTACTCACTCAATAAAATGGTAAACAAAGTTATTATTGCTAATATTTAGGAATTATTAGGAATTATTAATAGACTGAATTGACATAAGATATTCACTATGAGTTATGCTTTCCTAGTCTGTAATTCTGTTGCATTGTGATCAAATTCTGTTTCAGTAGATTTTCACTTTGATGTTTTTTACTACTGAAACGCCATTCGTCAGTATCCTCACAAGTTTTTACGTCTTAGTATTTGATCTTAGATAGAATAGTTATTAGTGATATAGACAATCGATCAATACTTATACCACTATATATATATACTATATATTATTGATAGCGGCAAGATCACCAATACTTTCATTTAGGCTAGTTATGTATAAAAGTTATCGCTTCATCTATATCTAAATAAACTGATTTTTAATAATTAACAAATAAAATAATGAAATAAATCATAAATAACTACTGGGTTATATAGAACGCTTTATAGATAATGTTATTTCAGTATTATTTGAGAAATAAACTAATAAATAAGAATAAAATTTAAATATTAAAAGTTTCATAGTGTTATAAGAAAGAGAATTATTTTTAAATTTTAATAAAATTAAATTGTATGCTGTTCAAAATGGTTTAAAGTTATCAGTTAATAATTAAATATAAATAATCAATAAAATTAATTGTATTATTTAATAGTTATATATAAAATATATATATTACATGACATTAAATCATAATTCATATGCTTTGAACATTCTTATTTACAATAAATATTTATTGGAGCAAAATTTAACGAGTCACTTAATTCTAATTATCTTTTTCTCTTTTAATAGTTCTCTATTAACAACGCATTATTTTTTCATACACTTTATTGATGCACTAAGAGAGATGTCAGTGAAAATATTCTAGAATCATTAAGACATTATATTACTGTCTTTATGCATTAAAAAATAGGTGGCTTTTCTATTATGTTCAATATATGAGATACATAAGAAACTTAATACAAAAATCGTAGAGATAATCTGGTGTTCTCTTCTTGATGCATGTTTATTATGGATTTAATTCATAAATATTGTTGTGGTTTCTCCCCTTGGAGATTTTTCTTGCTGCTGATAAATCGTGCTCGAGCAATATGGTTCTTGGCAATACAGAGTTGTTGTTATTTGAGTTCAATTATCACTGTCAGATATACGAAAGTGGTTCGACAAAATGTTCTTTCGATGGTATACTGTAACAGGAGTGACTGAATATCACTGACATAAAAAATAACGAGGGAAAGAATAGAGTCAACAAATATTGGGCTCTAATTTTTAAAAGTGAAAGAGACTCCCCTAAATCTATTACCTCATTATTTCTTCCTGGAGCATAGGTTATAGCTAATCCGGTTGTTGATAAACTGGCTCATATATTGTATATATGCTTGTTATCTTCTATCACCGATAACATTATTTTCCTGTTCTTACTTATATATATACCCGAAATATTGCGTTTCTTTATAATTATCATACTGGTTCTAAATGTTAATGACGTGTTTTTAAATTTCACTTTCTTGTGCTGATCCTAGCTCTTCCGGTTATCTCAATATTACTATTCAAATTCTACAAGCTTATCAGGTGCTTTCTTCCTTCCCAACGTTTAAATCATGTAACTTCCCTTACTCGTATATTAATTTCTATTATATGTTTTGGTGTTTCATTTAAAATAGCAGAATTATAAACTTACTATAGTTATTCACTTATCATCATTATACATTTTGTACTAGATATAGTTATAAAGAATACTTTTATATTATTTATGATTTGTTTTCTATTACTTTGTTATAAAGTTACCATTAATTTATATTCTGTATCTTTGAGTGTCTGAGGGATATATATTTAATATATTCAGTTTCTTTATCTAATAATTTATCTCCCTTTAAAATTAATGTTTTCCAATATAGCTCTAATAAAGTTATCTACAATTTACTCTATATATCTTGCTTGTTGTAGGATCTCTTAAGAATATCGGAATTAGTATATTTCTAAAATATCATTATCCTACCGTATAAGCTTCAATTTGAAAATGGAACTATCTCTCACTATCGGAATACAGTTTTTAGGTTGAAATGATAAATATGTACGTCTCAATTTAATCACTTGAAATTTGACTAGTTTGTAGTTCCTACGTCTAGCTGCTTTTAGCCTGTTTTGGCTGTTATCTGATTCGAATATTTCTTATTATTCTGTTTTCTTTTTATCTTAATGTTAATGTTATCATTTTTTATCTTTTATGAGATACTTACTTAATTTTCATATTAAACTTTTCTATCTTTATCATATTACCTCCTTTTTAATAGTTTATTAGGATCTTTTAGATTTTAAAATTAAGGATTTCGGTTGTAATATGTATTCTGATAGGCATATAACGCTTTAGTGTATAGTAGAGCCATAGAGTAATAGTATAAAGTGGGGATCTGATTATTAAATATGCTACGTATATGTATGTGTTATTTAATAGTCATGCTTAGGGCCATTAGTGTAAAAATATAATGGTTACCCATAATTATACGAGCGCTGATTTATCCTTGACGTAACATTCATCAGATAAAGTATTACTTAAATTTTATGTCGAGTTTAAGTGTTTACGATACAAGACTAATTGCTAATTGGCGTGGTACTACTTATTATTTCTAACCTTTATTTTAATCTAATAACTTTCTGCATTATACTATATATATATTTCATGTATACTGAAGTATTTTTCCACTAACAAATTCCAATAGGCATTGTCATTTGAGATTTATTGTAATCTGGTACAGGTAGTGACTACTTTAATATTTTAATATATATAATAAACATTAACCTAAAATCTTATTACACTTAGCTCATATCGAGATTCAAATAGTCAGGCTAAATTTATATAATATCTTGTTAATTGAATTTTCATAAAGACTGAAGTTAATTTTTATTTACCCTTTTAGATTGTAGGTTAGTTAATGGACCAATTTAATATATTATTCACCATTTTATATGACTAATCATTTTTGAGAAGGTTGTTTATTTACCGCTAAATAGGTATATTAATGGTGTTTTATTGTTTTGCCTTTTTAGTGCGATAATTCCTTTCGCATTCTTTGACACGTATATGGACAAGCTTTATTTGAGCAAATTAATTATCTATCAACTATCATTTTTCTAAAATATATTTATGAATAAATGATATTCTATCCCCTCTCATTGTTTTATTTAGAGTAGTTACTTTTCTTATGACTACACTAGTGAACCTTAGACTAATTAGAGGAGAGAGTAAGTACTATTATCATATGGCTATATTATAATAATCAATGATTTTGGGTAACCATATTTATATAGTTAAGCTTTTCATCTTAATATAAAATCATTTTTTTCAAAAGCCCCTATAGCGGAAAATCGGCCGTAACGGTTAGGACAGTACTTTTTGTTAGTTTCTTATTCATTAATTCAACCTTCATTTCGAAACTGCCTTCTTTTATTGTTCTCTATTGATTACGTATGATTGACTGAGTATTCATAATGTTATTAAATATTTCATCTGGTTATTACTCCTATATTCATTTAATATTTTATATCATAATATACCTTTATTCTATGTATATTTATCTTTATCTTTTAAATTAATCATGTTTATGATATTATTCCTTGTCTATATTAAAACTATTTATTTTTCTCTTTTAGATTACTTCGGTTTATATTGTAATAATTATTTTATTTTCTGTTTGTACTCGTTTTATTATCCTCTTATATTTCTTAATCATGGATATTTTATCACTACTTATTTGTATCTAGGGAATAATAATCTGTATTAAAGTAAATCTGCAACTTAGTAGATTCCTGCGTTTCCTGTCGATTGAATTTTGTTAGGTTGATTGAAATCTGATGAATGAAAAGTCTGTGTGCAATATTGTCTTGTGCGTTCTGATATAATTCTTCTTAGTAAAATAATATATTGCTAATCATTATACGCTCGCTGAACTGATCATTCTTTATACTTTTAATTTTAATATCCATTAATAATTTAAGTGTTATATAAACTTACGACATTCTCACGAGCTAAAATGGAATTCCCAAACATTCCATTATTACCGTAGGGGCATAATTTATTTTCCGCTTTTTGAAACAAAGAGTGGTCTGAGTCTATGCATAAAAGCTTAAGGTAATTCTATCTCCTTTATCATTATCTCTTTAGTAGTAATAACTGTCATTATAACATAAACGATGTATATACTGGATGTGTCGGATTACAAATCATAAATTAATGTAGCTTTGTTGAAATCTGGATATTGCACGAAAAATTAGATCTTTACGAGCTAACAATTAATAATCTTTACAGTTATTTATTCAATGATTTTTTTAGTTCTTCTACCTCAAAAAACGAATTTATTGCTTATTTATTCTTAGTTAGATTTGGTCAGACAGATTTCAGTTCTTTCACAGTTACTCTATTTGAAAAGGTAGATGTCAGTAGTAGCTTGCAAAGGCGTTTCCTTGATAATAAAGTCCACACACAAGGACGGAATATCAAAAACATTGTAAGTGCGAAGTACTCACACTCATCGAGACAGCTCTACAGATAGAATAGGTGCGCTTTAATGTGGTGTTCGCAACTAAAAAGTTTATATGATATCTATCAGAGAGGTACTACAGTAACCCTTGACGAAAAATCAAGTATATCTATTTAAATAATACTCTAATTCCTTCACTTGAATAAAATGGTTTATCTTACCTCATTTAACTTTGAAGTTTGAATTTTACTCACTCAGTGCTTGAAAACTCTTGATAGGTTATATATATATATACTATTGTAAATGAGAAGTAGGTACTAACTATATTCTTGAGAGTATTAATATTATTATATTCAGTCTAAATGCTATATATAGATACAATATCTAACTATGCTACATTATATATACCCTTATTAATTACTAAATATTACTCATCAACACCTAAGAATCTAGAAGACATGAGTCGGGGGACTTGGTTTCATAAAATCCAATTGGATTAAGTATAGAACGCGTGGCTGATAGAAATACCTACTTCTGTGTATTAATTATAAATAATGCTATAAATATAAGCTATAGTGTTCATTATACTTCATCTATTTCTCTACAAATATATAGTGCTATTTGATATGAAATAGTATCCATCGAGAAAGCGTTCTACATACAGCTAAATATATAATATATAGCTCGTCCTATAATAGTTAGGTATAGATTCTAACAAGTAGTTATTATCTCTGAATGAAATGGAAATCTGGGAAAGCTGTCTGCTGAACTAATAGACCTATTTAATTTTATCTTTACCCCTTATAAAGTTACGACACAAATCTGGGGCCGAACTTTATCCGGGATCATTCCTTCTGGATTATCTATATAATAAATAGGATATTACTATAGTGGGGAGACACTTAGAATGAGGTTCAATCGGTTCTTTTACCTCAACTGGTATCCTCTCAGTCCATTATTAATTATTCTTCTTTACAAAAGATCTACGGTTTAGCTTGAATATAGGTAGTAATAGTGAACTAGGCGTTAATTGAGTGACATATATTCTCATCTAGTTCTAGTTTATAATATTAACTATGACATAGATTGAGATGAAACTGCCTCTAAATATACTGGCGTATCAATTATACTGCTACCATATTACCTACAAACGTTTCTGATTATATCATGAGAAAATATCCTAAAATAATTGTTTTTTTATCCAAGTTACCTTACAGTATAATATAGTCGTTTAGTAATCACTCCTCATAATTAACTTGTATATTCTATCATCCTTCGTCAGTATTCTCTATTGTATGTCATATTAATTCTTTTCTCGAATAACACTTTCAGTTATTGTGGGTATCTTCCATTTTTAAATAATCTTTTACTGTGAACTACTTGGCAATGGTTATTAGTTAGCTATGTATTATATAATATGCTTCATCAATGGGTATTTTAGCGTGTTGCATTGGACTTCTTTCTATTTATCTGAATGATTTTTACTTCTCAAGACTGGATAGGCTGTTGTTATGGCATTCAACCAACTTTATATTACTAAATAGGTATATGAACGGCTTCCTCTAATAATTAATCAGTCTTATGTAAATTATATAATAATTTGAAAGTTCAAAATAATTATCTTGAAAATTTTTAAATCTGTCATGAGCCCTCGGCCGCATTGGAAAGCTTTGATGGGCCGATCGACCTTGTCCTTACATTTGAACTACTAAACGCTCACCTCTGCTTTTAAGCCGAGTATAAAAGATGATGCGCTTGCCTCGGGACCATTATAGTTGGAGTACTGAGTTAGACTCAAGGAAAGGTGATTTGTATTGATTATTACACCCATAAATATGCCTAGCTTGTCTAAGATGAGAACGTGTAATATAAACAGTGCTTTTATTCATCTCACATCTTATTTTGCTGCTTCTTATAATGTATATTTAAATTTTTTATGTTGTAAAGTTTTATCTGGTATATTAAACAATCTGTTTAATTTAATTTGTCAGAAGACGATTAATTGAGCAGTAAAATCCTGTGTTCATTCCATAAACATAATAATCAGGATTCGGCATATTATTTCAGGATTGGAGATGGTAAAATATCACTTATTTCTCCTGGAATTAAGATTATTAACCAATATACTAGGTGCATATTTTCAGTACAAGTTGACCAAATGGACGAACGACGTTGTAAGCAATACTTTATTGTTTCTTAGTATTCTTTTTTTCATTATCTAATCTTAGCTGTGTTATAAAAATAGCACTATAAATCACTTGTCTCTCCTCGGTGTTCAGAAATATTATGGATGCTGACACGCACGCTCTCGCGCGCTCCAGCAGAGCTCACTTTCCCTGATTCCTGAGGTATTATAAACCGGACAGGCTATATAAAGATGACACAACGTAGTAATATTTAACGTATGCTCATAATATTTTAATATGGATATATGGCGCTTATAAAATTATAGTTGTAATATAAATACATTGATAACTTTGCAACAATTGATATATTAAAATCCTATAGGTACACAAAAATCAACAGGTGTAATAATCATAAAATATATTTTTTGGAGAAATTTGTTTCATATTATTGATTTAAATAAAATTATTTTATGAGAAATCAAAAGTATATTTTTATATTTATATTCACGTTAGATGATTGATGTACGATCTATCAATTTTAGGTAGGTTACTAAATTAATTATTATCTCAATCTCATTGCTATATCATAGTAATTGTATATTGCGTTGTAATTAAAGTCTCAACACTTGGGCATTGAAGCTTACACTCACATTTAAATCTTATTTAAGTAATTTCATTAGTTATTATATTTATTAACATTTAGTTATTTTATTTTTATAATTGTAAATATTAATTAATATTTATATATAAAAATAATATATAGAATCAAAATTTGAAACTGTTTATATTTGGATGTTTCTTCCATTATATAATATTTTGAATTTTTGTATATTTTTTTTTTTTTTTTATTTTAACTATACTAGAAATATTGAACCTACACGGACATATTGACGATAGAGAGTATCTTGGTTGCGTAAGTGTGATAGGAGAGTAGTGATAATTTTAATCAGACAACCACTCTCAAATAATGAATGTAAGAGGAGATACCTCACAACGCAATATTAAGAAATTACATTTGATTTATCGTTCATTATTCGAGCTTATACAATAGGTCTTACACTAGAGTTTGGAATATTCGCGGCTCTTCTGTGAGTTTATGTGCGTGCTCTCATCTCTAAAAAATAGCTCATGATCAATTGGTGAGTCATTTGAGCTCCTATCTAGATATTAATATGCTGTAACGCATAGGAATTCTTAACGCATGCGATTGCCATTATGACGGCACTTTTCTTCGAGTGCCAAAGCACATTGCTTCATACTCATAGCAGCTCGCTATATGAAGTAGCACTTGAGTCATACACTGAGCTAGGTGTAAGTTCTCTTTGTCACCAGGCATTAGCCTTTTTTCCATACGTCAGCTGTATAAATCGCGAGAGTCAATCTTCTCGTTTAACCCCATACCATTATCAAATCGCTGCCTCATTTTAAGAGAATTTATATTCAAATTTCGGTAAAAGTTTGTGGTATCAGCCATGTATAGTAGCATACCTCTTGGTTGAGATAGAAATGTTGGTCAATCAAGCTAAATCGTGATTGAGTCGAGTTTCACCCATACAAGACTGTACCTCCATACTCACGACCCGATTGATGATTTATCGTTATAATCTCATATTTAATCGAGGAAAATGTACTTAAATTTTATCAAACAAGTTATGATAAATAAGTTTTTATTCTCGTTTCACTTTGTGACTCAATCACATGAAAAGTTCCGCAGCTACTCTGAACTTTCGTGTTTTAACGATGTGAGAAAATTGTTGATTCAGCACGAAGATAGTTTTATCTATTAGCAGATGCTTGAGAAATTTAACGGCGCTTAATTAGTTCGCCATTTTCTCCAACCAAATTAGATTTCGTTGACACAACTTACGAGCACAATTTTCATAAACAAAACTCTTTACGTATGATACTAAATGACGTCTATACTCTTTGTTCCTATGCGACCCAAGCCGTTTTCATGTTTAACGCTATCTCTCTGAGTGTCGCGTAAATATTCCGAGTTAGATTGCTCAGATTTATGATGTTAGATGTGTTTCAATATGAGCTTAACGCGTCACCTCCGCATCACTATTCTGTGCTCGTTTATCAATCAGAAATACGTATGTTGTAGCTTATTGTTGTTTCATCTTAGCAAACCATTTTTTCAATTTCTCTCCGATTTGGATTCGATAGGTAGGAACCAAATACTCATATAGTCGTTTGACAGTATGAGCCTAGCAGATTTCTTAAAAACTTGTGATCGGAGAGGTCTTTTATATCGGCCTATACAACGAAGGTCGGGTTATTATGATTTCGGTGAAGTACTTTATTTATGGTCTATAGAACAGTATCACTTAGGTATGTATGGATATAGTTACTTTTAACTTAATTAAAGCATTAGTAGAAATATCATAAGTACTTGTTTTCTATTATGTTGCAAATGTTTTATGCAAGAAAACTTTATTATATTTCTTCTTCATTATACTCTACTGTAAGAACATCAGATCAGTGAATACAAATGTTTAAGGTTATGTGGTTAGAACTTATGTAAACTATATATATACACACACATTCTATTATCACTTAAGTTTCAATAACAGTGTTACTGAGTTTTTTATTGCTGATCTACTAAATATCATTTTTATCAATCTGTAATACTCGTTA
>JABUQX010090477.1:97500-112500 GCA_015478945.1 Trachelipus rathkii | reverse complement strand
AGGCTATGTGGAGATGGAATTAGTGCGACGGTGAAGGGTTAGATTAAAGAAGTGGCAATAGAAAGGTATGTATGAGAATGCAGGTCTTGTAAGTTAGACACATGAGTTGGGCGAGAACCGATAGATGGTATTGAGGTGAAAACGGAGTAAATAGCGGGGCGAGTGTTTATGCGCCGAACTGCTGTTGTATATTTAGTATTTTTAGACATGTGATGAAGGAAAGTGAATAGAAAGAGACCTGGGAGAGATTTGAAATGGTAACATAAAAGTGAATTTGCGACAGATCTGCATGTTGAATGGGCGAGAGGGGAGGAGAGTAAACGAGATTGCGAGAGAGTGGTAGAGTTGTTTGGGAGAAGAGTTGGAGGAAGCAAGGGTATGAAGGATGATACCGTACAGAAGACATGAGATAGTTAAAACTTAGGGCTACACGAGGAAACTGTGGAGGGGATTAGAGCGATATGTGAGAGAGGTAGGAGGTGAAGGCTGTAAACTTACCTGCACCATTATCTCGGAGGCAGTGTTGTAAGCGAAAGAGAGGTAAGTGAGAGATGGTAATTTACGCGAAGAAGCTAAATGGAAAAGTATTGGATAGTGATGAAGGCGGTATACACCATGAAGATGAAATGATTAGAGAACATTGAAATATGAGCTTAAAAAAAGTGGAGATTTTCTAACAAGTTATGACTGACTGCCTTAGAAACTGCTGTTAGGGGAGTGGTACAACATTGTACAACAACGAGATCAGAGTATAGTAGAATACAAGAGGCGGAGATGAGGTTATTAAGAAACTATGACTGGATAAGAGTATAGAGACTAGAATACAGGAGAATGAAGCGTAATTAGAGAGATATAGGGGTGAAGAAGATGATACTGAAGAGGGATGTGTGGGGAAATTGAGATGGTGGGGACATCTGCGAGAGGTGTGTATGTAGAGAAGTAATACCGGAGAAAAAAATGTTAGGGAATGGACTCCAGATGGTAGAAGAACCAAGGGGAAGTAGCCGAAAAGAGGTGGGCAGGAGTCGGTGAGAGGACTGCATCTGAACAGTTGTCAATGCTACGCAAAAATATATGTGAATGGCTGAAAGAAGAGGAATAGCTGGCAGGAGAGATGATGTCTGGAGAAAGATATTCTTGCGCGGGCTGACAGGATGAAGAATTGTTATCTAGGAAAGCGAAGTAGTACTATAATTATAACTATATAGTAGTAATATTTGTATATATTATATATACTATTATATATTTAGAATATACAAGACATATGGTATGCTATAACATACGTTAATATAG
This sequence comes from Trachelipus rathkii, assembly GCA_015478945.1. NCBI lineage: Eukaryota > Metazoa > Arthropoda > Malacostraca > Isopoda > Trachelipodidae > Trachelipus > Trachelipus rathkii. Next base: position 111,207 of record JABUQX010090477.1, on the reverse strand, counting down.
TAATAATCATATGTTATAATGTACGTATCTGATAACGTATATAAGTGAGTATGTATGGTATGAGGTATTGATGAAAGTGCAATGTTAACACTCTGCTGATTTATCTGATACTCGTATTAGAAGTATCGCACAATAGAATTTTTGAAGACATTGTAAGCTGTCATCATGTGGTGGTGTGTCGAGTTTGTAGATAACGACAAGTCAGTGAGAGGGAAGGTTATAATATGCTTTATGCATTGCTATTTAGGTTAACCATGAAATAGTTGATAATCAAAAGTGATTGCTTGGAATTGATGAAGAGTGAAACAGGAGACTTGTCCAGCTAGTGTAGTGTAAGAAGACAATTCCATTTACCATTTATAAGATTTATTTCCGTGCTTGGCTAAAAGCATCTTCTCGCTAAATAGGCACTACTGTGAAAGCTGGAGTCGAGACATATTTCCTATGCCTAATTGCAATTATTAAGATGTAAAATCAGAGGGACACTCAATAAGAATTTCTTGTCTTTCCACCATTTAACAATGTGGTGATCAGTCAGTGCCGATTGTTCGTTCCATAAGTGTATGCTGGGACAAAACAATATTTATTAGCCACTAGTAGTTTTAATAGTATCTTCTATATTCATCGTTGTTGTTCATTCTCAACTCTGCTTCTAACTATTTGCATTTATAAACTTTTTGTGTCATACACTTTGTGTATGCAGTTCACTTGGTCTGATTTGTATCTGAATAATTCTTCCATTTCATTCTGGACAGATCTGTGGCTTATCTATGAAGCATGTGATCAAAGCGATATCCAGAAAATTGAGTATGTGTTTTACCTTCTCAAATATCTGGATTGCCGTTAGTCAATTTCGAGGTTCTGTTCATGTGGAATCTGTATGAGACCTGATCATGTTAATCATCATTTTGTCATGAAGAAACTGGTGTGTGGCGATCAAGGTCGTCATTTCGATTCATGGTTAGTTTTACTTCTTCTTGAGAGCATAAATTTAATTTATTTCTGAGTCATATAATATCAAGAGGGAGCATAATTAGATGAGTTGAGTGGGGCTAGAACTGTTGCAATTAGTACATAAACAGTTTTGGAATCCTCGAATAAATCAATTCCAAAATACACACTGTTCATAGTTTTTGAACAGACAATACCAGCTTCCTTTCCAAGTTTTACTAATATTTTTGCAATGCATTAATATCCTGCAGGTATTACAAACAGATAAATCATACATCATTATAGCTGCGAGCCTTCTTTAGTTATTTATTCAAGAATGGTTCTGTATGCAATCTAAATTTATATCTTCCTGCCATTAGCTTCCAGCATGGATTTGCTTTAGATATGCGTAAGATGGTTTTTGTAATTTAGAAGATATATATAGTAATTGCAATTTTTGCTCTATTGTAATGGCTTGGCAGCATATAATAGTGTATGGAATTCCACTTGTTTAGCACATCTTGGATAATAGCTTGTGTATTAGGCAAGATTTGAGATTTTTTGATTTCAGTTAACCTACAAGTCTGTAGCAATTGTGAGCTATGCTAAATATTTAGCGCCTCGTCAAAGGGAGTGTAACTTCCTAGTAAGTTATTACTTAGGATCGCCGGACAGGAAAGAGTGCATAGAATGATTGCATTTTAGAGTCAAATCGCTTGATATAAATAATCATACTATACTATAGTATTAATATTATATATAATATATATATAGTATTATATATATATATAGTATTTATAAACTACGTATATATATATATATATATATATATATATATATATATAATATATAGGTATAGTATATATAAGAGAAGGTAAGTATAAAATGGAAATTCATTCTCCCGGCGAGGACTGCCGGCCATCCGGCCGGGAATTAAATTTTTCATTGCTCACGGCCTTCCGGCTTCCTCCGGCTCCGCCAAAAATTACTATCTCCGGTGCTCAACTAATATATATTAGTATATATATATATAATATATACATCTATATGATAATATAATATAATATAAATATATATAGCTATCTATGTTCACAAAGTATTAATATGATTATATAGTATATATATATTATATATAGTATGATCTATATACTATACCCTTTCAATATATAGCTTATATAGTAAATATATATTATTTATATATATATATTATATATAGAGTATATATATTTATACTATATATAAATTATATTATATATATAATATATATATATATATATATAATATATATAACGTATATTAAAGCTATATAATATATATATATAGTATATATAAGGTGAATATGTAGTATATAATATAGAATATAGTATTATTATCTATATAGATATAATAGTATAATACATCAATATACATATTAATAATATATTTCATACTATATAATATAATTATATAAGTATCTATACGCAGTACTTTGAATACACTATACTATTATATATATATATAAATATTATATAGATACGTAGATATTAGTATATAATATATAAGCTAATAATGATATAGATATAAGTGATATAATCATATATACGGGGGGCCATAATATTATATACTGGCATCATTTTTTCTAAAATCTTTAGTTGGGGAAGCAAGAAAGTAACTGTTACTCACTGACCGGTCAAACTCAAACAGTCTATTTTTTGAATATTTCTTAAACGAATTCTATACCATAACGATTCTATTAAACTGAGTCAATAGTTAGCAAATATACGATTAGAAACAGATTTCTCTTTCAGGTTGTTAGAGGAATTTAATGTCTTCACTTGATTTATATAGATTTAATACTCCACATATTTCATTTATTTTGGGTGTTTTTCTTCAGATAGCGAGAATGACGTCGACGAATCACAAACTACACGAATATAAACTGCTGATAATTTTAGTCAATAAATACTTCAACTAAATTTCAATCATTTCGCACTCCCTCTTGTCTAGCACGTTTGACAGGATCAGAGAAGTTAGAGAGGTTAGATAGGTTAGATAGTCTGATCGTTTTGTGTACCAGCTTGTGGTGATTCGTTCACCTTCTGAAAGACAATCTTTAGGAAAATATGTCTGGTACAAAGCAAGTTTTTTTTTATTTTTATTTTTTACTGTATTCACTGTATTACACTGTGAAACAAAATGGCGCATTTTGTTTAATATGCTGAATAATATTTTTAAACAATTTATTAATTTATTAGCAAATATTTTAATATTTTTATTATATTTTTTTTAATGACATTAAATTTTAATTTTCAATTTTTTAAAAACGAAAATAACTTTAGGCAAATTATATATTTTTTAAATGATATCAATGAAATTTGAAATCTTTATAATAATTTTTAGTTAATTATTTAATTATAAATTTAATTTTAATTTAATTTTTAATTTGTCACTTATTTTTAATTTATTCATTTCTCTACTTCTTTAATTTATTATTTACTCGCAAATGAACATGAACCCATCTCTCATAATTTACAGCTTATAAATTTTATTTAATTAATTAATTAAACATTTAATTAATCAATTTATTTATTTATTTATTTATTTATTTAATTTATTTATTTCAGGTAAAAAAGCTTATGCCAAAAGATTCGATCTTTATTGCAAGTGTAAGAGAACCAGTAGATGTATTCGAATCCTTGTATACGTTCGCGCATCTTGAAAAGGTTATTATTATTATTATTATTATTATTATTATTATTATTATTATTATTATTATTATTATTATTATTATTATTATTATTATTATTATTATTATTATTATTATTATTATTTTTTATATTTTATTAATATTATTATTCAATTATTATTTATTTATTAATTATCCATAAGTTATTATTCATTATTATTATTATTATTATATTTAGAAATTTTATATCGGCTTCTAATTTAAGCCGTTTTCGTTTTTGCATTTGTGCTAACGAAACGTAAGAATGTTAAAGTTATGTTTCGTTTTTTTGTCAAATCTTATCCACAAATTATTAGGAAAGAATGCGCACCCAACGTAAGGAATATTCCTAAATTCTGCGAAGGTTGCTAGGCACTACTCTTTAAAGAGATGTTACTACAAGGAAAGACTATGATATCGATAAAAATCGCGCGAACACTACTCGTGAACCCTGCAGTGTCACGAGTTATGCTAAAACTCCAATAGAAAGGAACCCAAAAGTTGCGCTACAACAATTGCTTTTTAAATCATGTAATTTATATATCATTATCATATATATATATATATATATATATACTATATATATATATATTATAATGATATATATATCATTATAATATAGTATATTATATATATATATAATTATATGTATAATATTATTATATATGAGTACATATATAATATATAGTATATATATAAATATATATATATATATATATTATATATATAGTATTTATATAGTATTATATTATAATATCATATTATAATAATATATATATTAATAATATATTATATATATATCAATAATATATATATAATATATAAGTAATATATATATATATATATATATATATATATATATATATAATATATATATATATACTATATATAATTTATTTATATATATATATATATATTATAAATACTATATATATTAAGTATTAATATATATATATAGTATATAACTTTATATGATATATATATTATATATATTTATATAATATATACTATATATATAAATATATATACTAATATACTATATATGGCGTTCAGCCATCATAGAGAGCAGCAATCATATCCAAAACTACAACAGCTACCGGAAAAGGATACATTGCTGGAATTCCTGGCAAAATTTATTTATAAGGTCTGTGTACAAAAAAAAAAAAAAAAAAATAAAAAAAAAAAAAAAAAAAAATACATATCTGCCAGATAACTCAAAAGCTACACGAAATGGAAATTACATATTTTGGGAAATCCACTTGATCAAATTCTTGTGTATCGGAATATGATAAAAAAATTAAATCCTAAAAATCTGCTATTATTTTATGGCGGGGGTGCCTTGGGTGCATTAGTATTATTAATATTATTTGTAAAAGGTATTACACCGGCTAAATACATAAAGGGTCGAGGCGCGACGAACGCAGGGGAGGGACAGTTTCCCATACCCGTAGGGCGAAGCAGTGCGGAGGAAAGCCCGCGACTAACCAAATACCAAAGAGGGGGTTCGCGGAGACTCTTGCCCGAGGGGGGAATTAGTTCCTAACCTCGTAGTTCCCCGAACGGCCGAAGACGCGAATTCTGCCTAGCGCATCAGTGCGGTATACCAGCTTGGGGTACTTTAGTTAAAAAAAAAAGAGGAAAATTTAATGAGAAATGTTCAATTATTTTAACGAGTAAGCGCACTAAAAGGGTCTCTAAATATGCCTTTCTAATGCTATATACTATAATATTAACTATAATCTTTTTTTATTTTCTTATTTTTTTTACATTTTCCTATCCAAAATTTACGAGGATTCCAAAAATGTATCCTTTTTGCTGTAGCTTTCGTAGTTTTTGAGATATTTTTTTTTTTTTTTTTTTGCATTTTCGACAACTAAATTCGAACCAGCATTCCCAGCTGTTTTTCTTTGCCTGGTAGCGTGTTGCGTTATTATGAGCATACTTGGCATTGTGGCTCTTCTAAGAGGTGACCTATGCTATAGTATATATATACTATATATATACTATATATATATATATACTATATATATATAATATACTATATATATAGTATTATATTATATTATAAATATACATAACTATATATATTTATATATATATATATATATATATATATATATTATATATAATCATATTTTTTTTTTAATATACTATTATATATAATATACTATATATATATATATATATATATATATATATATATATATATATATATAATATATATAATTATATATATATTATATATATATATATATATATATATACGTATATATATAATAGTCAGTGTAAACAAAAAATGCAAAAGATTCAAATGACTATTGTGTTTGCTGAATTTATATATATACTATATATCTTAATATATATATATTATATATATATATATATATTATATATATTATATATATATATATATAATATATATATATATATATATATATATATATAATATACTATATTATTAGAGGCTCGAGCTCGGCGGTGGACAAAAGGGGGGACTATCGTCTCCCGGCCCCAACAAGCCACCGTCTCCCTCGCTGGGCGAGAAGACCCTGACTCTTTCCATCTTTGCGATATTAATTCTTGGTATTCGCTTTAGTTAAAAAAAACCTAAACTTTTTTAAGGCGATCTCTGACGCTCTACTTTGCGCATGTAATTTATAAATAAAAAAATCGATATAATGCTTATGGTTCATATATATAATGCGCGTTAACATCTATTTAAAGACAGATTTACAGCAGTTGCTATTTTCCCAGTGCCCTTACTCGAATTTAGGAAAGTATGCTATGATAAAATGTAAACAAACAAGATGGCGGCGTAGAGGTCACGTTTGAATTGATGAATGTTTCATTCTATAAAATTAGCTTTTAAATCTAATTTCTTCAAATCGATAAACTCCCATCACAATAGTTATTTGTTTATTATGTAATATAAAAATTGTTATTTTTTTTTATTTCTGGTTATTCCAAACTAAGCATGTCCATCAAACAGCTGATGCAAAATACTTGTAAAGCAACGTTCGTTAAGTACAAAATTCGTGCTTAGCATTTCTCATCGAGCGTAAGCAACAAATGGCAAAAACGATAACGGCTTGAATGTGAGTTTGCAGAGCCCTTTCCATTTCCTACAGGTAGCTAACTGCTTTCAAGATTGATTTTTTAATAAGGACTATCTAGAATAGAAATAGACCCAACTGTTTCTAGAATCTATTTAACAAATGATGACAAAATAAAATATGTTATTTAAATATAAAAATATAAATTGAAGTGTCAAAATTAGAAAACATGCTAAGCGTTAAAGCAAAAATCCGTTAAAGTAAATAATATAATCTTAAGAGAGTTCTAATCTAACCAAATCCTATAAAAAAATGTTCAAGAAAATTTTCAACAGTTGGCTTGTGATTTTTATTAAGAAGCGACATCCAGCGCTAGCCATCATATCAAAAAAAAAGTTCTGCTCTGTGTAAGTAATGTCAAAATTAAGAAATTGAGATTGGTTTGGGGGTTGCTCAATGATCGTAATTTCCAAGTGTTCAAAGATCTTTCTAGGCTGTATCTATGTTTGGACACGAAGGTTTGAGTATTAGCTAAGCTATAACCCGCTGATGTAAGAGGCATTACCAGCTCATCTTTATTATACAGTGAATTGGTATAACTAAACATGATTCACATTCCTCCTTAGTCCACTATTCTTTCAGAAGAATATAGAAGAAAGTTCAACTGGCTTATATTGACATGCTAAGTTTTATTTAATCTTTAACGTTAGATTTGAACAATGGATGTGTATTTAATTATTTTCCTACCTGGATATTTTCATAATTAAATCATATCTATCGTTTGCGATCTGAAAAAGGAAGTCAGCTATGCGGCAATATTTATCTTCTGCTTTTTTCTTGGGGAATTTCTTATTTTTTACATCAAGTTTTAATGATTTATCTAGCAGATATTGGGGGAAAGTACTATTAGCAAGATTCTGTTAATTCTTTCGATGGCCATCTTCCATGCGTCTGTGTCTGTTTTAATCTCCTCGAAGTCTTGCCACAGGAACGGTTCCATGCTTTGGAAAGGAAATCGTTTTACGGCCCTTTGTGGCTTGCGAAACTAGTCCAGGAATTTGCTACCTCGTAGGCTTTTATGTTTGATTTCTCATGAGCAATGATAATTTGATTGCAATGATTCGGTCCCGCGGACTGCGCTGATTGCATAATCTAATAATCAGAGACGCGTTCTATTCCATTTTCTGCTCGACTATAGATAGATAAAGACCTATGATCTAAAACGCCTGCTGCATTGTATTATTAGTCAACAGGAGAAGATGCTTCTAGAGGACTAAACCGCGTCTTCTAAAAACTCTAGGAAAACTCGTGTCCGATCGCACAAAAATCTTTATTCTCAGATTTTTTTCTCCGTAGAAAAATGTAAACATCTTTCTAAGATTCTATATAATTATGTCTTTCTTGATTTTACAAAAAATGTCAGCAAAATACTTTGCTTCGTCCTCATTCGGTCCTCCCTAGTTTGTTTCCCGCGACAGGTACTCGCTTGCTGTCTACCTGCTAAAAGCAGAACTCTTTGCTTCAATACTATCACGCTACTAATTCAGCTATAAGACTGTTTCTAGTGAGCTATTGCTCCTCCACGCTCATTTCCAACTGCATTTATACCCTAACTATCAATCGATATCTACCAAAAACACCTTAACTCTCTTCTTCAGATTAACAAGTAAGATGGGAGTAACGAATCACTGACGGTATCTGCTCGAGAGTTTTCAAACTTGTGCTTGTGCTGCGCCTTGAAATTGTTCCTCTTTCGCTATGGCAACTTCAACCTTTCGTCTGGTCTTGAAGCTGTGTTCAAGTCTGCCTCTGAGAAGAAGTTGAAATCTTTCAATTCTCTAGCTATTATCCTACTTGCTTTAAAACCCTGCATTTTTTCTAAGGTTTCTAATTAATCCTATAGACTAAAGAAATTTGGAAATTCCCAAAGATCTTATGCCATGACATTCTTTAATGATGCTTGTTGAAGAACATCCGTCTTCCCTCCTACAGTCTCATCACATTCTCTAGTCCATTGTTTCGTGTCCTTAGACTTAACAGCTTTAGCATCGTTCTTGCAATGTAACTTCACTGGGTAATATAATATATAATATAATATATATATATAATAATATACTAAATATAATTACTTATATATAATATATTATATAATATATATTATATATATATATATATATAATATGATATATATATATATCATATATTATTAATGATGTATGTGACATGCGCCAGCCAGCGCATAGCATCCGATATGCCGCATATTAAAAGCGAATAGTATAAAAGATAGGTTATTAATTTTCTTCTAGGCTTGATTAATTTTGGATAAGTATGAATAAGAAAGTTAGTATCGGTTTTTATTCCATATATTATATAGTACTATATATATATATATATATATATATAAATAATATTTATATAATATATATTATATAGATATATATATATAAAATAATAATATATATATATATATATAGTTATGTATCTATACTATATATATATATATATAGGTCTATTATATATATATATATTTATAATATATATATTATATATATTATATATATATATAAACAATTATATACAGGGTGATTCAAAACATCTGCGACAAACCTCGAGGGCTGATCGAGCAAAGCGATAAAGTAACATTTATATGTTAAATAAGCTTGTTTGTATGACTGCTTACGTATCACAGATTATACGGATTGAATTAAGGTAAACGCAACGTGAATGTATTGACTGCGTTCGTACTTCGTACGACTGGAATTTGGGTATATACTAAATTTTAGATGTATGTGGCTGCGTATATCTGTGTACTCCGAGGGTTGATCAGAGGTAACGAATATAGGATATTTTGTAAAGACAACGTATGAGTTTTGACAGGCGGAGGTTGGAAAACAACTAATGGTACGCTTTTATGAATCATTTATTTGGAAAATTACAGGTGTTCAAAGAAGTGTCCTGCATGTACCGATGATTACACTTGCTTTAATGCGCGCGTGCATTGCCGATGTCGGTACTGCTCTCCGAAACATGCCCTCACTGTGTCTGATTTGATCAAACGCAGTGAATATTTGCTGAATCAGTTTCTCTTTTGTGTTGACTGGGTTAATGTACACAAACACATCTTACATGCCCTAAAATATAATCTCGGGGCATGAGGTCTGGCTATCTGCAGCTACGCAACAGGTTCCCTGCCCTATCCAATTTGTCAGTGTAACTCTGTCAGATGCGCCGTACATGGTGGCTGAAGTGCGCTGATCTGCTCATTCTATGCGTTGTAACCAAGCAATGTCTTTGCGGGTCGCAAAGGGTAATGTCGTCTGCAGAGCTGTGGAGCGTGTTCTGGAGTATTTTGCAGTACCGCAGTCCAATCCAAACGTGTGAATTGAGACAGTTCAGCAGCTACTTCCAATAGAATTCCTACTTCCAGATGTTTACGTAAGATTCGCATGACTGGTGATTGCTCTGATGAACATATGCGTGCGGATTGTCCTCCGTCCATAGTGGCTGTTTCCTGCTGTTGAACGTAGCCAATCAGTGTGTAGGCAGCGCCTATCGGTTAATAAAGACAAGACATGGTGCAGGAAAGGCAGATGTAATAGATGCATTTCCGTTGCAGAACCACACGGGCAAATGCATCACGAGGTGCGAAGTCGTTGCCAAAGTCCTTGGTACTTCTGTAGGTGAAATGCATGAGGCTTTGCTCTTGCTAAGATCTCGGCGAACGCAACTAGAGAACTGATTTTGACCATGGCATATGGCAATGGCCTGCGTGTGCTAGTGCGACAGGAGTCGTTGGCGACTCTCTCAAAGCACCCTGGCTCTTTCTAAAGAGCAGGAGTCCTCGATTAAAGCGGTCTTCCAACCAATGCACCGGGGACCGAGGGTCAACAATTATCTCGGAATGGCTTTCTGATGAAGCGAGCAAACATTGTGTGGTGGTGATTTCTGTGTGGAAAACCGTTCGCCAGAGTATCACAATGAGGTGCGCTCTTCGACGCATATTCCTGGTCGCAGCAGCACCGTAACACATATCATTGTCGGTTAACTCGGAGAGTGTAGTGAGCCCATTTCTTATATACGATGCCGCTAACACTGTACTGAAATCGAATCCTATGAATGGGGCAGGTATAAGGTATTGCAGCACGCTGTTCCCGAAGGACGTTGAAGCGTACACAATGTAAAGCACCGCACAAACACATTAAAAATTGAGTATACCTAAATGTCAGTAACCATTGAATGGCCGACGCGTGCACACAACATAAACTAGTGTACCTTGCAATACGTTCCGTGAACTTTGAACGAAGCGTCCTATGACAACATAGTGTTATTATAGACCAATAAAATGTTCCTTATCTGTTTGACTCTTATCACAGCCCTGCCGAGTTTGTGCCGCAGAGGTTTGAATCACGCGGCTGTATATACATGAAATAAAGAAATTGAACGAGAATGAACTTGTCGTCCTATCTATGCTGATGGGAAAGCCTGCATTGAACTAACCTCTACGCTTACCCTCACCAAACACACTTTATTATATACCTTTAATATATAGCAAGTAATTATTTTTCATGCCTATTGCGTGTTTCTTTTGATAGAAAAATTGACGAAATGTTTTAAAAAAATGGAACATTGACCAGAGCAATCGTTTTTTTGGCGGCAAGTGCGTGATCTAGAGCTAAACATAAAAAAGTAGCGTTTCTTTTCTTAGCACAAATTAGATTTGGATGTATAGTATTATTCAAAAAATACAGTTAATAACGTAAAAGTGGATAAAGACTCACAGATGAAATAAATCTGATGGCTCATAATGAAATGTCGCTCGATGGCAACCACTATTTCCATCATTTACAGTCAGTATCTGCGAAAAAAGTAATTAGAAATTTCAGATTGCCATCCACCGTGTATTAAACGTTTGTAGCATGATTCACAAAGCCTACATATATGAAAGCAGTACTTTTCATTATGTTTGAAGAACCGACGAAGTTAATTGAAATGAGTCCGCTTTGTTTGCTATAGCTGATAGGAAATTAGGCCAGAATACGCTGGATCCATTAACTAATTTAAGATGTGAATAATGATGTGTAGGATGTGTGAAATGCTCGAGAGCCTTACGATACGTAAGAAATTTTAATAAAAAAAAAAAGTTAGGAATCATCATCTAACATAATGGACGATGTCACTATCACATATAGTTAATCTCTTAAAACGGTCGGCCCATCGAAAACAATTGTATGTGATATAACCTAGAAATATCTGGAACTGTCCTTCGTCATTGCTTTGTAGATATGGAAGAGAAAAGTCAGTGTTTATGTTACATGATGCAAAACTTTGATAAGCGTCGAACTTAAACAGTAAGATTTTAACCTACCTTAAAAATGAACGATATTTATGAAGAACGTGCATATTCGTTAAAACCAGAATATATAGGGAAATTTTGTGCCGTCTAACAAAATTGCTGATTGAATGAAGAATATTCTTTAGCTCAGCTATTGTGGACGAACATAAAAAATTTAAAAAATAAACATTTAGTAAGTGCTGAACCGGGAAATGAAAGAAAGCCGAGTAATTCTCACACAATCACCACTATTGTTCACAGTACCGTATATCACTTAACTGGACTGCTGAGTTATAATTCTGTTCTTCCATATAGTGATCTGTAAAAGAGGCGAGAATATCGGAAAGCAGTAAATCACTGATCATGAATCTTCGTTCGGAAAGTATGAGAACAATAAAAAAAAGAATAAAAAAAGACTATTCCATTAGGAAGTATGCATTCAAAATGGGTTTTGTATACAAATAGCTAAATGATCATGCTCAAGATTTGGCAAAAAGTTCTTTGTACATTACCTAGTCTGCCCTCCTCTAGCAATTATTGATGAGTGAATCATCTTTTTGCAGGCTGGCGCTGGGCATCATTCATGAAGACAAACGTAACCATGATTTTATTGGAGGTAAAGCAAAAATAGTTTATTTTTAAAAGATACAGCCTTACTCCTAATAAAATTTTGAGTATTAAGCAATGAATAAGATAAAATAGTTATATAACATTAAATATTGTTAAATACTTTTCACCAAAGGGTGGGAGGTTGGGAAAAGTGTTTGTGGATGCTTATGAAGAGTTGATCCGCACGTTACCGCATCTTGAAAACTCATCAATTATATGTGTGTTGTGTCTGCAAATAGCTTTCCCTATTTACAAATTATTAGCAGAAAAGTACAGGTCGTAAATCCAATGACATTTTATACTATATATAATATATTATATATTAGTATATATATATAATATATATAAATATATATATACTATATATATAAGTTATATATATATATATATAAGTATGTAATACGTATATAGTATGGTTGTTAATCAATGTCTAGAATGCTCATTGCTTCATTTTCATATTATAATATATTAATTAGTATAGTACATATATAATATATATATATTATACATATATCTATTATATATATATATATAATATTAATATATACTATATATATTTATATATATATATATATATAATATATATATATATATTATATAGTATATGTAATATATATATTATAATTATATAATACTAAGTATATTATTAATTATAATATTATATATATATAATATAATATATATATATATATATATATGTTGAAAGAACGGGATTGACCCCTGGAAGAATATGTGGTAGGGTAGAGCTGCCCCGCAAAACAGCGAAAGACTTGCTTGCTATCCTCGATCATATCAAATGACTTTTGATTTGGGTGCTCAATGCAGAGGAGCTTAAAATGTAACGGCTATCACCATGGAACTTGTGAGATTTACATTTATTAGCATATAAGCTTTATGCTCAGCATGTGTAAGCACAATCACGACATATACACACAACACCACATACAATAAGCAGTGCACATATATATATATATTATATATATATATATTCAATATATCCATATATATATATATATAAATATTATATATATATATTTATATATATATATATATATATATATATATATATAGTATAATAT
>JABUQX010090477.1:72500-95000 GCA_015478945.1 Trachelipus rathkii | reverse complement strand
AATTCTCCTTACTGTCGGGGGATAGAGTTTGTTTTGTTTTATCAACTTGAAGAAGGAATCGGGAATCTGATCCGAAGCTAGTGATTATGTTTACTGCGATTACAATAAAGTTTTTCGTATATGTATGGTATGTATGAATGTATAGTATGTATGTTGTACTGTATGTATGTTATGTATGTAGTATGTATGTATGTAATGTATGTATTATGTATGTAATGTATGTATTATGTATGTATGTAATGTATGTATGTATGTATGTATGTATGCATGATATGTAAGAAATGTATTTAATGTAGAAATGTATCAATAAATCCTTTTATGTCAAACATACTATATATATAATATATATATATATATATATATATAAATATATATAATATATATATATATATATATATATATATTAGTAATATATATATAGTATATATGATATATCTATATATATATATATATTTGGCGTAATTTTATTATAAAATTATATATATAATATATATATTATTATATATATATATAATATTAATATATATATATAACTACTTATTATATATATATATAATATATATATATATACTATACTATATATATCGAACTTAAAACTAAATAATGAAAATATAATATATTAAAAAAGATAATATATAATTAAATAAATTTGATAATAAAATATAATAATTTACTATATATATATAATATATATATATTATCTATACTTATATATCTATATATAATATTTATATTATATATATACTATATAATTTATATAATTATTATATATATAATATATACATATATATATATAATATATATAAGTATATATATAGATTATATATATATAATTATAATATATTATAATACTTGTAACATAAATATGATGTTTTTCTCTATGTGTTCAAAGCAATTATTGAAACTATATAGTAGAGTATAAGAGAGAGTCGAAGAGAGAGACGAGTTTTACAATTATTCAACGGATTTGCAATTTAATCGTACGACCTATTAGCGGTAAGTGAGCGAAAATTTCGTACCGCGCCGTAATTTTCGTATGGCTTTCGAGCGTAACAGCGATGGTATGATGCCTAGGGCTCTGGCCCAAATATAGAATATTAATACTGAATATGAAGATCTATGTCGCCCATAGCTATAGAATTTTAACTCTTAAGAACAGAGTAGGAAGGAAAATTATAATGATTTAATTTATTATAATTGTTACTTGACTAAAGTAGTTGCAATATTCTTTTAAATTATTTATAAATCATTTTTTTTTCACTTTCATATAAATTTTAATAATCTTAATCAACTTTACATTTAATTATTCTTAAACTAGACTCAACAATATTGGGTAGGAGCTACGCATATCCTTGCTATCCCTATGTATACCAGTCCTGATCTATAAATATATATATATAGTAGTACTATATAATATGATATACTATAGTGTATATATATATACTATATATATATATATTATAGTAATATTATATATATATATAATATATTAATATATATAGTATATAAATATAATATACAGTATATATTATACTAATATGGTATAGATATCGTACTGTTGTTTAGATTGTAGAAGGCCTGCCCAAATATTTTGGAACTTGGTTTCTTATTGTTGAAAAAATTCGAAAGAAAGTTATATTGCTTTGTTAAGAGCACCAATTATTGTGTGGCGTATCGACGATGTTGTTTTCTCTTAAAGAATAAATTCAAAGAGTAATTTCGGTATAAACATAATGTATATAATATATATTATACTTATATAAATATATATAATCATATATATATATATATAGTATAATATGATATATATATATATATTATATATATATATTATATATATACTATATTATATATAATATAATAATATATATATATATATAATTATCATAAATGATATTATAATTTGTTTCATTGTCTTTAACAGGCATAATGGAATAATTATTAAGACTTTTCACTTTTGCTGCTTTTTTTCGTATATTAAATATTGTCTTTCTATTATAATAAATATATATATATATATATATATTATAATATATATATATATACTATATATATAGTATACTATATAATATATATACTATATATATATATATATAATATATAACTTAATATATATATATATATACTTATTTTTAAATTCCCCGTTTACCGTGGGTAAATCGTTTTTTCACAATTGATCACCTTTAATAAACTTTAAAATCCAATGTGAATAATGCTAATCAAAGCCATATGTGAAGAACGAACTCGAATGCAATAAAACTAACTTTTACTTATTTTTTCTCTATTTCGATAAATACATTATTTGTTTCTACATTCAAGATTATTTTTAAAGAGGTAATTATGGTTGTTTCTATCAATTAATTCCCCGTTTCTTGTAATTTCGGATTATTCACACGGTTACTTTAAAATGCGATTCGAATTGTCTAACTCCCAATACACCAGTCCTGATCAATACTAAAGGATTGCTGTTGTTAAAGGATACTCTCAGAAATATTGCAACTTGATTCTACCTGGAGATTCTACGTACAGGAGTGTGATTCTCTTCATCATCGTCAGCTTTGCAAACTTTTTGACATTCTAGATTGAGGAGATCGTTATCACTAAGTTCCTCCATGGGCGATTCTATGAGTTCATAATATTCATTTACATTCTCTTCATTCAGTTCTTCAAAACATAAATCTTATCGACTTTTTATTGATCATTAGAAATTTCTTTTTAAAAATATCCAGCATTAACTGTTTTGATTTCCGCATTAATCGAATTTAGTGCTATCAATTCATTTTTTATAATGAAAGAAACCTGTCGCGTTAATCGAAGGCGCGTTGATCGGGGTTTCCTGTAATTCAAACTTTATTATTTACTAATAACAATAAAAATTTTACTTAATAAATGAAATTGCTTTTTATCTTTTCAGTCTAAATCCCATTTGAATGATGAATTGACGGGAGTTCTTCGAGATCGACTGTCAGCTGATTATCTTCTATACAACCATTTTAAAAAGAAACTGGAAAAAACAATTGCCGAATTTGGTGAACAAAATATGGCTCGAGAAAAAGTAGAGTTGGAGAAAACTGTTCAGAGAGTGATAAAAGAATGCAATTTTACGTTCGTAAAAGAGCGTAATCTTGTAGATGAATTCAATAAGCCTTTTTCAGATCAGGTACATGTATAAAAATAATTAAGAATTTGAGGTAAAATTAATATAAAAATCTTAAAAACAATAAATAATCTACTAAACATGGTATGTAAAAAATATACAAACAATAAAAACAATTTAAAGTAAAAAATAATATACAAAAATAATCCATGCACAAAATATATCAAGACATAAAAATATTTGACAAAAAATGACATAAAATTAAGAGCAGGCTATAATTCCCACCAGGGTTTCTATACTTAAAATTAATATGCAAAATAATAGGCACAATAATAACATTACTAGAGCAGGTTTTAAATTCCCACCAGGGGTTCCGTACTAACAAATATCAATAACATTACTAAGGTGCAAAATATTGGCACAATGATAACATTACTAGAGCAGGCTTTAAATTCCCACCAGGGGTTCCATGCACGCAAATATCAATAACATTACTAAGGTGCAAAAAATATATATATAAAACAATTCAGTCCCGATATTTTCTGCAAATATATAAATATATAAGATATTGGGATTTTTTACATATTTAGGCACACCTTTATAATAAAGGTAATACAGGAAAAGAAAGCCTGACGAATCAAACTTTACTTACCCTAAGGTGATTCCTGATTTTGCTTGCCTTTCATAACTTTCTTCCTTCCAGAGTTAAAACACCATTCCCGCCAAGAAATTGCACAACAGTAAGCTTCAATGATGAAGTACCATGATGGAAAATACCATCACACAAACAGCAGGCAGTCTCGGCGAAATCCAACTCCCAGCAAATTTGAGTCTCATAAAAAGGGAGTAATACAAATTAGTAACACGATCAATGATCAAATATAAATTATAATAACTCCGCCGCCGAAGCAGCGTAGTATATAAATTAGTACAAAATATAATAACTTTGCTGCCAAAGCAGCGCAGTATAAATTTTACTGCCAAAGCAGCGTATTATAAATTTTACTGCCAAACCAGCGTTGATATCAAAATATAATAAATAGTAAAAATTCATATCAAAATTCATAACTCTACTGCCAAAGCAGCGTAAAATAAAAAATATAATAATGATGCTGCCGAAGCAGCGTATACCAATTAGCTTTTCTAAGTGTAGCACATCGAGCGTAAACAAACAAAGTTGAACAATGAAAAGCGAAAGTAAAAGTGTTAAGAACGCTCAATTTTAAAAATACACAGAAATAATAATTTAGTAACAATCTACATTTCTATAACAATTATCACGAATAATTACAAATATAAAATACAAATCACAATTTAGTAACTTTACAATATAATACAATTCAACAAATTAATATAAGGTTCAAGAATATAAAGTAAAATATAAAAGAACAGAATGCGAGTTTAAACTTTTTCAGCTGCTCCATATCGACTGTGCTAACTTCTTCTTATCATAAATTTTGCAGGAAAATATTTAGTAATTTTTAAGATTCAATCACGTATTATACTTTTAAAAATCACAAACTAAAAGTAGTATTTTTATACCCTTCATATAAACAAAACTGTATATTAATATTTATAACACCATACTCTCATCTGCACGAGGTTGTAGTTATAGATCTCGTTGTTTTTGAGATCTCATTTTGTAATGATCGTGACCTTTTTACAGATAATGAGAATAAACCTAAATATCTGGACCGGTTACCTTGGGTTATTTTCTTTTCTCTTATCACTTGTTTGAGTCTGAAGCACTATTTTCTTTCACGTATATAGTGGTGGCAATGCTGTTATCCCGGTTCAACTTGAGACTGAAGCAAACCAATAATAGATAAAATCGTTTATAACTCATTTTAAATAAATATCTTCTATAGTAGGAGTCGAAACAAAAATTTTGAATTATTGTAATGGTTTAAATTCTTAAATCAAAATCTTAATAATCAATGCAAATGTTGCTGCATTAATTAGAGACAAAATATTACAGAGTTGTTAAGGAGGAAAATTAAAAATACGATAAAAATTAAAGTTCGTTGAAATCGAGTATTCTGGGTTGAGAAATACTAAAGGAAAAAACTAAATTCTGTCCAATAAATTCCTCGCAGGGGAAATACAAAAACGCAGGAAAATTGATCAAGCAACAAAGACCATATTTTTTTTTTTTTTTTTTTTTTTTGTGTTTCTCTTTTTTTTTTTAGATACAACATGAACAGAGCTAGAGAAATAGGCAAATTACAATATACCATAATTTTACTATCATTTTTTAAACAATCATTATATTCATAAACAAAAACATATAAATAACAATTATAATGAAAAACATAAATAATAAATTAGTTAGATATTTATAATAACACTAAAGATTACAAACGTCTGTGTTCGTATCCACTCTTCCAATAATCCTGTATCTTCTAAAGGAAATTTTTTTTATTGGTTCATTGTTCAAAACTACTTTTTTAAACAATTATTTTTGAAAACAGTATGACATTATGAATGAACACTATGTAACATATATATAAAACACTATAGTACAAAATATATGAGTATATATATATATTATATGTATATCGTATATATTACTATATATCATAAAAATGTATATTATATAATATTTTAATATAAATAAATAGTAATATATAATATATTTTTATATTATTAAATAATATATATATATATATTAATTATATATATTATAAATATGTATATATATATATATATATATAAATATATATATATATATAATTATATATAATATATTATATTACTATCATATTATATATATATATTATACTATATAGGTTCTTCTCTAGATGTAAAAACAATCTGACTTTCTTTTTCAAATTCTTTTCCGACTTAACTTTTTATTTTTATTTTGTTGGTTTATACATTCCCACCATTAAATAATCGTCATCAATATTAACTTAACACAATGGGTCAGTTCACAGTCATTAATAATATTGGTGAAGGTTAATATCATAGATTGTTACTATTCTAGTATCTTCACTAATACTTTAAAAAATTATTAAAAATATGCGACTTCTCTTCTTGTATCTTGAAGTCAGACTGCCTTCCTTCCTCGAAATGCCAGACATTTCGCGGGCAGCATTGCAGCGACTCACTCTCACAAAAAATGGTGCCATACAAAAGGTTGTTAAATATTTTCCATATATAATAAAATTAATAGTAGAATTTGATATACAGAGCAACTATGAGAGGTGTACATAATTATTGTGAGGGCAAGAGAAATTCTGCCTTCACAAGGTTTTTTGTTTTTTTTTTTTTTTTTTTTTTTTTTTTTTTTTTTTTTAATAGTAATTTGACATTATTATTACGAGCCACGTATTCGATCTGATGAATTTATAGTAAATGGTCTTACTGAAATGGCTAATCTAGTCAGCCTTCTTTTTTGACTATTTCAACCTTGGACTACTCAAGAAATCCTCCACATTATCCTTTCCCTTCTTCTCTCATTTATTTTATATTTTTATTTTTTATTATATATTTTTTTTATTTTATTAAATAAGGAAGAAAAAAGATTTTTTTTTTTTTTTTTTTTTTTTTTTTTTTTTTTTTTTTTTTTTTTTTTTTGGATTGGATAAAGTATCTTGTCAACCTACTTCTAATTCTAAGAATTGCATGCAGAACTAAAAAGCTCCCCCTTTTTCTTTCTCTTTTTTTTTCTTTATTATTATTATCTGTATATATATTTTTTTTTTTTTATTTAACTTTATTTTTCCCTTGGGTTTCAAGAGTCCCTATCAGTTATGTTATGAAAAATCTTACAATTTCTAAATTTTCCCACTGCCACTTTTCCCATGCTTTCACAAATATGAACTCATTATCGCGTTTTTTCGTAGCAAACTTGAAGGCTCCTGAGTATCTCTCTGACAGTTTTTCCTACATTGTACTGGTTGATTTCTCACCAGACAGCCTTGTGCTGTGGAGAATACTTTCGGGATAAATATAATATTTATTTTTCATACTACAACATGTCGGTTGCCAAAGGCCTACGCATTAAGGCCACTAATTTCTTCAAATAGGCACTTTGACTGACCGAGGCACTGAGTGCCTCCTTCTGCAATCTACTTCCTGCACTCGAGACAGGTTCCTGGCCAAAAATAAAGAACTGCTGTGGATGACTCTCTTTGGTCATTTATAGGCTAATTCTCAACAGCTTTACTGTGTCAAGGCAAAATTTCAGGCTCATTTTAACTCCTTATGTTGCTAACACTATCAGGTTAATCATGACTACACCTTGAGTGTCCAACTATGAGATATGACCTGTGGTTCAAATTTTTCAGTCCGTTCGAACGAGGGGAATTAGGCGTCGTGACAATATTATCTATGTTGAGTAGGTTTACACGTCATTTTTATTTTTTGGCTCAGTGGGCGCTGGCTTGCTCCAGGTCTAGGAGCTGATGACGGTTTTCCTATACACCTTCACAGAACGCGAAAAAATTTATAATCTTTGTGAACAACTCACCGGGGCTCGTTTTACAACATCCCTCCCTAAGGTGGGTAGGTGAAGGGATACTACTACTAAATCTATCAATAAACAAGCAGATAATGAAACCCCAATACTATAGCGGAAAACTTAACATAAATCCACATTGGAGATGTCCAAACTTCTCCGAGAACTTCCTTAAATCTCCGCGCATCTGGAGATATCCTTCTAACACTCTTATTTTTTTGACAGACATCACAACTCTGTATAAAATTTTTTACTCTACTATGCATAAATCTGAAGGCAAAATCCGCTTTCAGAATAATCAAAGTCCGTTGAATTCCCCATAGTGATTTGTATTAGTATTTTCCTCTATGACATCATCCCCATATCTTCGCGTTACGAACAATATGATTGATGTGCCAGTAGAGATATCACATATCCGCCAAACCGCCACAGCGATCATTTGCCGCCAAGTGGATGCATGCCTAAAATGTAGCAGGAACCTTGCAATTTCACTTAGTTGTTCAGCCCCTTTATTAGGTCCCGTATATAACCATCAGTCCCTGTTTCTAGCTTTAGCTGATTTTTGAGAGAGCTACTCCATCTCCTAGAAATTTTACTTCATCCATTCCATTTAACCTTTTTATACTGTTATAGTTATAGTATTTATTACAAAATCTTCAAAGTCATTATCAACCAGCTCCAACTATGTTCATTGCATCTAAATTATTATTACTACTTACTATTATAGCTTGAGCAAAGGTACCTGCTGGTTCCGCATTACTAACTACTATATATATATATTTATCATTTTATTATATTATTATTATTATCATTATTATTTTCATTATTATTATTATTATTATTATTGCCATTATATTTAATTATTATTATTATTATTATTAATATTATTATTATTTCATTATTATATTATTTCTTTTGTTTTATTATTTTATTATTAATTATTTATATTACTTATTATTATTATTATCAATTATTTTTATATTTATTATCTTATATAATACTTCACTCCAGTAATGTCTTTTGCTATTTATACTACGTCGATTTAAAGCTCACACCCTTCTCCATCTACGGAATTCAAGTATTTCACACCACTATAATACTACCCTCTACTAACGTTGTAACTTCCGTCTTCCATAAATAATTTTGTTTGGCCCGCCACTCTCCCATTTTTTCTAAATACAAGCAGTTCAATTTAGCGTAACTCCTCCATGCCTCTAA
The DNA here is from genome assembly GCA_015478945.1 of Trachelipus rathkii. Classification (NCBI taxonomy): domain Eukaryota; kingdom Metazoa; phylum Arthropoda; class Malacostraca; order Isopoda; family Trachelipodidae; genus Trachelipus; species Trachelipus rathkii. The sequence continues at coordinate 86,223 of JABUQX010090477.1, read as the reverse complement.
TGATTTTAAATCTCTTTCCGGTTAGCCAATTCCTTATACAATTATCGACCATTTTATTTTTAGCCTTAGAGACCAATTTAAATTTCTCAACGTCAAAATTTGCAATGGCATTCAATAAATTTACCTCCCGATACTATTATGTAATAATTTTTCGGCACTCTTATTTTCAAATAAGCTTATGATTAACCCCATCTGTGCTAAGTGTACAGACTAGACTGATTCTCTTATTGGCAATTAAGTAGCATCTATTGGTAAACTGTTTTTTTGTGAGACGACATATAAATAATAAGAGTCTACCTTAACACAAGTGAGGTAGGGCTCAACTTCTGCTCCACGGTAGTATTAGGTAACATAAACAACGCGAAAATCTTTGTTTGGTTTATATTTCTTCTAACTACATCAGTGCACTAGCTATATATGATTCGCTTACCTTTATCGTTAGTATACTAGTTAGAACTCAGTTCCTTTCAATTACTAAGGGAACGAACAACTAGGGTGGTCCACTTAACATCTCATTTGCTATATGCTGTTAGCTTCTAGAAACGCTCGCTCTGGCTTCTCCCCCCAGGATAATCCCTTTTATTTGGAGGCGGGTTTTTTCCTTTCACATTTCGTTAGGGGTTTGCAACATTGAGCCGCCCCTACCTATATATATCTTTGATATCGAGTCAGAAATTATATAGACCTAGAGGATAGCCCTATCAGAATTGTTATTGATGGTTGTTGGTCACTTCGCATACAATTCACTCACTAGCAATGTCGATTTTCTCCTTAACTAGGCTAACCCGCCTTCTCGCTAACATTGAATAACCTAAAAGTTACCCGTATTCTTCGACTGCAAGTACACTTTTCTGCGGTTCAGATAAAAATTTTTCATATAAATTTTTAAACTCTCCTAAAAACTTTCTCCAACTTGCACAACATGCTCTTCAAGAGTCGAACTGGCAATTAAGATGTCATCTAAAATAAACAAACCACGTTCTTTAAATTCATTCCAAACAAGATTGAAACATAAAAGCGCTGGTAACAGAGAAATAGAAGAACACTTGTCTTCATTTTATATTAAATAGTTTAAACTTGAATAATTTACCAATTGAACAAGTATAGTGAATATATTTTCTTTACCGTTCCCTCGCTGACTGGTCAACGTTTATATGACTTAAGCTTGCCGAACGCTAGTCCTTGTTTAATTAAACTTGCAAATGTTGCAAATTGCAAAAATATCCTTAATCTTGGTAGTAGGTAAAATTGTCAGCAGGTTGATTCATAATTGGTTCAATACCCAAGATCTAACGACTCTAATACGTAACAACTTCCGTCCGACTTTGTGGCAAAAAGCTCAGTTGGAAAACCCCAATTGCTCTCCCCCGCGAAATGACCCCTGCGTCCAATAATATTTTATTTTCTCCCTTGCTTTCTCAAAAAGATGTGGAGCTATGGTTCTACTCCTCAATTGTATCGGCGATCCATTAACAGTCACATGGTATGGGTAGTTTGCCGCTAACTCGCATAAAATTTCCTCCTTCAAAGGACACTCTTCTTTCTCCTCCCCCCCCTCATCAACAGTGCAATCTTCACCCCCCTCTCCAATAGTACAATCTTTTCTCACTTGTACCTCCTACATTATTGTTCCTACAATTACAACTTAAGTCGTGAATATAGTAAAATATTAATTTAATTATGGTGTGATGATTTATTATGATCAAAATATCATTTATAGGCGAGCAGTTAGTTACACCATTTTTAAAAAAAAAACTTTAATGCATGTTTTTAAGAACAAACTTTGAGTACTTTCTAATTAATGCCAAGGACGTTAGGAACGAACCCAAATAAAGCAAAATGCGTAATACTAAAAAGGTTAAAAGTTAAGAACGATATCGGTATTACATATTATTGCTTGTGTATATTGCTTGCTATAGTTTCTTTATATAGAGAAATACTACGTCTCGTGATGGTATCTAGTAAAAAATGGTACCTAAAGTCAATGATGAACCCGTGTTTTTTGAGAAAACGGCATGCCTAAGACTTTGAATTTAATATCTGAAGCGTAGGCATGCAGCAAGTCATAAGGTCTGCCCAACCCCAAGTCAACTTTAGTTTTTTATTATTTTTTTATAAATTAATAAGGATACAGCCTCCGTTCGCGTCACTGGCATATCCCAATCGGGGCCCTTACTCTCCTTATTCCGTTATCAGTATAGCATTAATAAAGGTTCGAGTGCAACATCCCACATAGTCTATAATATTTCTCTATTGTTAAAGTTGGCGTCCGTAAATCATAACTAAATACTTATTTAACAAAAATTACTATCTTAACTAAAAGCTGCAACGATTTTTAGTTGAGTTGCCAAGTAAAAAACTTCACCATCAGTCATTAATCAATGAATAAGTCAAACTATGCATTATTCTACTTAAAATTAATGATCCTCATAGCTTATTCAGAAGGAAAATTATATATATACTTTTAGGGCGTGTTTTTGGACAAATACTTAAATTTATAAAAACTTACTTTGCAGTCTGTAATTTCGCTCTCAGTCAATACTTTGCAGTCTGATTCGCTCTCATCAATATTTGCATGATTATACCACAGTGAAAATGTTCTTTAAGAAAGGGAATTTTTCGCCCCTTGTTCATTTAGTATTAACAAATTCATTTTAGTTCTCAATTAATATTAGAATTACTTAAGATCAATAAGTTATATGATTATATCACTATAAGTCAGGAATTTGCCTCTTCGTTTCTCCTCGCCTTTCCTACTTTGCCCGGTGGACTGGCTGGGCGGTTTTTTGATTATTGGGGTTGTTTATTGCAGAGTATAGACTCCGTCGGTGAGGCGCGACTCATTCACAGAATGGCTATTTTGTCTCCAGGAAAGCTCATCAGGTGCAGTTGAATGACGTCTAATTTCCAAACTTACATTATTACTGGATTAGAAGAAAACTTGTTTTACAAATACTAGTTTATTACGCGCCATTCTTCATACTTACGACCTTATACATTTCCTTCGTATTCCTAACAACATCATTCCACATTTTTATTATATGTATTATGCTATTTTATTGTTTATTAACCCTCATAATCGCCCAATATATTGAGTACATAATTTTAAAATTGAAGAATGATCTCTACTTTAACCTACAGACTCAGGCGACTCAATGCGACTTCGATTGAGGGGTAGGGGGTGAAATACTATGGGAATACTACCCCTCCTTGATTATTACATTCCTTCCAGTGATATTTCTTACTGAATATATTCCCTATATTTTTAAAATTTTTATTCGACATAATTTTAAACTTTTAACCATCAAACTTATTTTTTATTAATGACCAACCCTCCACATCAAATATTAACTAAAATACCAATTAATTCACCATATTAAGTTCTTTTCAATTCAAAAAACATCTTACCCAGATGTAAGAAGCTGATGCCTGGAGAATTTTCCTGGAAGAACAGACCTCCGATTATTCTCGTATTATTAATTGAGCACCCTTCACCCCCCAAAAAACATATTCGCTTTCAGCTGCCTCAGTTATCTACTTAACGTAATCTTCCACAATACTACATACAAAATTTTCCTTGAAAGATATTGTATTGACCATTAGATTTTTCCAGAAGAATATTCAGAAAAATTCCACTAAATAATTTGTGTTAGAACCAATAACCATACTGTTAAAAATATTATTTTAAATTTCTTAATTAAGCCTTTACAATTTGAGGTGGTAAATGGAAGGGGAATGTAAAAATGAATAATGTGTCATCCAAATAATTTAAATTACAAAGAATGATAAAAAAATAATATACATTAATGTAATGTGTAATTTCAAAAACATTTAATGTGAAAAATTTGGGTTTAAACAGTCGAGAAAAATATGGTTAATTTACATTTTCCTCTCACTCTCATAATCCGTTTTTATTGGTCACTAATTTACTATGGTTGCCTCTTCAAATTGAGAGAAAAGTATATTATTTTGTTCCCTTGGTAAAGTTTGAATAAATAAAATTTATCAGAGTATCTAATTTCAAGATGTAACTCAAAGTATGATTTTAAATTACTTATATCATTATATAATATACTTATGATATCAACAAGACTATTGAATTTCACTTAAATATTATACCTTTATTAAGTGTATATCTTATAGTATCTTGATTGATATCGTATAACACCCAATATTAATAAGCGACATATATTACTCTACTTACTACTAAGTCTTTATTCTACTGTTATTACCATATGCGATTTATATACCATATTTCATTTAATATATTCAGTTTACTTAGTATATATATATACATAGTATATATATTATTATATATATATATATATATAATATATATATACTATATTATATATATACATATATAATAATTATATATATATATATATATATATATAGTATATATATAATATATATATTATATACCTACTATAATATTATATATAGTATACTTATATTTTCCTATGAGCAACTATACTACGTATAGTGACTTGTCTAGTTATCCTACTATAGCGTTGTATGCCTGTTATTATACACATATTCATATGGCATATTTGAGTATATACGTATGAGTAGTGTTCCTTATATAATATAATATATTGCGACTAGAGAACGATATAAGCCTCTGACGCTCGATCAGACTGAGGCGGTAGAGTATTGAGTAAATCGTGTCTACAGTCCGCAACATGCGCGGTGGTTCGATCTGCCTCAGAGAGTGCGGTCATCGCCCCCCAGAAAGCCTTTTCTTGTTTTTGGTTTTTTTTATTCTCCCTCTCCCTTTTACTTTCTCCAGCAAATTGCGTCGGTCTTTGGTCTCTAGCGGTCAAATATATTCAAATGGCTGTGTGTGCAAGCAATATGGTACTTTATGTTTGTATAACAACTTACGAACTTGATTAGAAGGACCAGTTGTGGAAACATGGTGCATATGCGGGGACGACATTTGACGGAGTTTATTCCGCTTAAAAACTGTTCCTCTGAATCTAATTTATAATTAAACATACTGTTACTGGTACGAGCGGTGCTCCCGAGTTAATTATATATAGTATTTGAGGTTTATTATTATTATCATATCCCTTTTTAAATATCTCTTGGGTCCTAAATATATATATCTTTATCTATATCACTGATATACGGTATTATATATTATTTAATTAGCTTCTTTAATCAATTATAGTTTTATATGAATTATACCTGTCCGCCCTTGGGGATTTATGAATTATATATATTGATTTTATTCCCATTACTTCCTTAATATATATATACTTTTCCCTTATCATTATAACTATAATAAATTTATTTCGCTGTACTCTTCTATATACTCTTTCATACTAACATATATGAGTATATATCCATTATAACGTATATATGTATATATATATATATATATATATATATATATTATATATATATATATAATTACTAATATATATATATATAAATATATATATATTATATAATATATATATATATATATATATATAGTATTTATCTTACGAGTTTTTGGGGTTCATTACTATATATATATATATATATATCACTATAGTACTGGTGAGTGATCTATCAGCCGTACGGCCCTTCAATATATTACTATACTCCAGTATTGTATATATACTATATATTATATTTATATATATACATATGAGCAGGCTTTTTTTCGACTTGCGATTTTCATTTTCTAACACTTTTCTGTGTCCGGTTATGCCTTTATCGGCGCACCCACTTAGCCAACAGTCCTTTGTGGAAGCGAGAGGATAGATTGAGATCGGCGATGGATTGTGATGATGATGATGAAATTATATAGTATAGTGGTGAGGTAGTCTTATATAGTGCGGGTACCGTAATAGGTAGGTAGTACTATCTTATCGTATATTATACTAGGTAGGCAGTATCTAAGTAGTAGCGATACTATATATCCTCCTATATCCTCACCTTACTTACTGACGTAAGAGCATATCATATACCTACTCTATTATATATATATATATATATATATATATATATATATATATTATATATATATATATTATATATATATATATATACGACTTTCTATATCTACATATATATATATATAAGCCTATATATATTATATATCAGTGGCGGCTCGTGGTCAAATTCTGTCCGAGGCTAGGCAGAGATCATTTATAGTATATATTATACCTATTTGTCAATATAAGTACCTTATGTTAGTATATATCGGTCTGTAGTTAGGCGCCTTCGTCTATTCTATATATATATATATATATATATATATATTATATATATAATCTATATATATACTATTTGTAATATTTATATTTTCTATTATATATGCTCAATATATACTATATCACGTGATATCATTTCCTATACATATAATTACTCTATTGCTCAGTTATCCATTATTATTATTATTTATTATATATATCACCAGCTCATATATCAGCTCAGCTCGATCATCTGAATTTACTCATCCTATATTATTTACTCACCTTTCCTTACCATATATACTCACCCCTACCCTCTTATGAAGCTTATATAAGTACTGGCCTCTCGTACTGGTGACTATATCTTTATTACTACTGCTATATATATATATATATATATATTATTACTATTATATAATATCCACTATATTATATATCCCGTATTGCACCTATTATACTGAGCTATTACTAGTAACGTTTATTACATATATACCGATATTCCGGCCGCCTATCAGTGTATATATTATCTACTATCTTAGTATATATAGTTTATATATCTATTATCATGCCTTTTATATCATAAAATATAGTATGGCATGTATTTATACCTACTCACCTTAAATATATAATTAATTAGATTATGTATATAGGGTTTTAGTTAATTTAGCTTATTTATTATCATTACCTTAAATCATTTATTTATAAGAGGAGCAATAGTGGCTCACTTTCTTGCACTGCTTATATATTTCTGTATTATTTTTTTCAATGTCGATATATAGGCTATATATATATTATATTCCTTATATTTACCCCATAGATATATACTACTTTGCTATATACTAGTTACCCTATGACTAATCATACTAGTATACTCCTATTAGCTATGCTATACTATATACTCTATCATCTAACTTCCTTATACCTCTTATATACTCTTACTATTACTTACCTTTACTTACAATATATCTATTATATATGCTATAATATCCTAGCTACAATGCAAGAGCATTGCAATCTGGTATTCACATAATAATTTGGAATGCACTAGCTGTCAATTGCCAAATTTTTTCTAAACAATTTGAATTTCACATTAGGCTTACACACATACACTCGTTGAGGAAAAGAATTTAGCGTTAATCTGTTTTCTAATGATAACGTGTCAAACTACGTTCTTTTTAAGGTCATATTTTACTAAATTTCTAGGCTATCGCTATTCGCTATTTCCAAGATAAAGTGCACTTCTTGAGTCCCATACAGAATGTTCGGCCAGAAAGTAATCGGACTCCGCTTAGGTAAGGAGGACGGAATCGGAGACGGAGTAGACGTTCGATTTGATGACGGATGTCATTGACTCTGTGAGCCTTTGGAGCCCGGAATACGTAGCCCTGGACCAGAGCCAGAGGCCAGCACAGCCATGACGCCAGAGCAGAGCCAGAGCCAGAGCCCACGAGCCCAGAGCCATCAGCCAGTCGCTAGAGCCCAGAGCCAGAGGCACGAGCCTAGAGACCAGAGCCAGTAGCCCCAGAGTTCCGGAGTCGGAGCGGGGAGGTCGGTGACCACGAATCCTGAACATAAACATTATATACGACGATTACAATTGAGGTGTTGTCATTTTATAGGTTTGCAAAAACCCGTAGAACCAGATTTTGAAGGTTTCAGGTTCCTACGGGGAGTTTAATCACCCCAGGAGGGGGTCCCAAAAGAGAAAGAAGAAAAAAGGGCATAAGTACAGATTGATTTGCAGAGAAAGGAAGATGGAAAATTCAAGGAGGAATCAGAAATCGGAGACTGATAAGGCTCTTGAAGTCGAATCTTGAACTATATATATATATATTGAACAAATGAAATGTCATTTTATATGTTTACAAACCTGTAGAACTTTGATGATTTCAAGTTCCTATAGGGAATCTGAGCACCTCCGAGAGGAGGTCGCAGATAAATCAGAAGAAAAAAAAGAAAAGCACAGAGTGCTTAACAGATGAAGATGAAAGAAAAATAACGAAGGATGAGTCAAGAGGAATCAAAACCAGTAGGCGCCCCACATAAGATGGAATCGAACCCATTAAAGAAGTAGAATTTTCATGGGAACTTCAAGAATTAATTGATATTTACTTAGATGATCATTAAAGCAAGCATATATTGTACAATATATGGCTCCTAACAGCTTATTAATTTTAACACCTCTTTCTTAACAGCTCTCTAACTATCATTCGTTCTACCTATCTTTTCTTAATAAATTGTGTAACCTAACCAGACATAATCTAGCTTTAAAAACTATCTTAACACATACAACTTAGCAATTGCAGAGTCTCTCTCTCTCTCTCTCTCTCTCTCTCTCCTCTCTCCCCTCTCTTTCCACTTCTCCTCTCCGTTTTCACCTCGGCATCTCTGGTTATTCTTCATTCGATCATCCTTCCTCTCGTCTTCTCTCATTCCCTGTCTCTCTCCATCTCTCTGTCTTCTCTCTCTCCTCTCTCTCTCTCTCTCTCTCTCTCCTCTCTCTCTCTCTCTTCTCTCTCTCTCTCTCTCTCTCTCTCGCTCCACTGTCCAACCTAACTTAACATTACTAACTGTTCTTAACTTTTCTAGTAGGGTATTTTTTTCTAAACACTAATAAACTATCATTACCTATTATTGTTCGTATGAGTTTCTCTTACAGTTCACATTATTCTTATTTCTATAACGTGATAAATATTTTCCCTGTTTTCTAAACGTCTTTTGTTTGTATTTCTATTTTAATATATTTTCTTTTTTGAGAAAAACAACATTTATATTTTTAACATATTTAATATTAACATATCGTTTTCTTTTGTATGCGTTAACTTTTATATTTTCTTTTTAGTTTTTATTATTTCATAATTTCAATTTTAGATCTATTGTTTTGTTTTTAATTTTTATTATTTCATAAATTTTATTTTACGTTTATATTTTGTTTAAAGTTCTTATTATTTCAAAAGTTTTATTTTACATTTATATCTTGCTTAAAGTTTTATTCATTTTTAAAAATATTATTCTACATTTATATTTTGTTTAAAGTTTTTATTTATTTATTTTAAACTTTATCTTTGTTATTAAAAAGTTTTTAAAACATTTTGTATTTTTCTAAAAATAAATTATTTTTTTTACTAAAAATATTTGCTTTATTTACCATACATCAGTTAAGTAGTAAAATAGCAGTGCAAACACTCTGTCCCACCCCTTCAGTACGGCCATGCGCCTATAATATATAACGAATCCTAAGAAAATTTATCACAACCCTACATAATCAACATACTGAAGCACGAATATATGCCAGCATATGAAAATTTTAGCATCAATAAATGTTAACATAGCAAAATCTAACAATATTTTACATAACCTATCCCAAATATCTTCCTAAATTATGAATAATTGCTAGCATTAGCAAAGTTCCCTATGTATTAACTTTAACTAACTTAACATTACTCATGATACTTGCATCCTTCATTAATATGTTTAAATACAATGTTATAAGTGTAGGTAATAACTTTAATATAAAAGAGATGATGTTATAGGTGATATGTAATGTGTAATGTTTGGTACATACACACACAAACATATATATGTTTTAAAATTTATTCTCTTATGCGCGAGAAACACTTTTGCACAAATATATATATATATATATATATATATATATATATATATATATATATATATATATATATATATATATATATATATATATATATATATATATATATATAGCAATGAACAGGATGACCAAGGAAAGAACCAAAGTCAAGAGATTTATTATATTCAATTATTTAACATCGAGGTTTCGAGTCTATCAGTATTCATCAGAAGGATACTGAAATAATGCGTATGAAAAATTAAAAAGTCAGAAGTTTAAATTAAGTGATTAAATGTAAACATGGGTATAGTCATTAACAAAAAAATAAAGATGAGAGATGGATTAGGAGTTAATATAAAAGAAAATAAAAATGAAAATCAGGTTTCTAATATACTCCAAGCCCAAACTATAGCGTTTGCCAGGCACACCATACTAAATTTTTTTTAAATATATTTATTATCAATTTACGCGTCTAATAATTTGCTCATATCTCATGTGCTTTTTTTATTCTTCAATTTTATATTTTTATTTTTTATCTTTATTCTAACTTTTATTTTATTTTTTATTTCCCTTTTTGCTATTGTTATGTTTATTTTACTTCATGGTTTCCATCCTTTTTCATCTTACTTTTTTACGTTTATTTTTATTTTTTATTTTTATTTTTGTGTTTATATATTTTTTAGTCTTATTTTCATTTTTATTTTCCTTTTTATTTCTAATTTTATTTTTATTTTCATTTTCATTTTCATTTATATTAATTTTAAATCCATCTTCCATCATTATTTGTTCGCTAATTACTATAACCATGTTTACATTTAGTCACTCAATATTTATATAAATAAATAAATAAATAAATATATATATATATATATATATATATTATATATAGATATATATATATAAAAATATATATATATTAAATATAAATATATATATATATATATATATATATATATATATATATATATATATATATATATATATATATATATATATATATATATATATATAATATATATATGGTATATATAAGATTAAAAATGTGGATATATATATATATATATATATACATATATATATATTATAGTATAGTGTATTCAAATATGATATATGTTATAAGAAAGAGAAGAGAAAGAAAGATATATATATATATATATATATTATTATTGGTTATTATATTATTATATATATATGTATATATATATATAGTAGAAAGAGTTAGCATATAGCATATATATATATATATATATATATATATATAGTAGAGTATATATATATATATAAGTATATATATAAGGTTATATATATATATATATATATTGCGACTGAGAACGATATACTCGACGCTCGAAGACTGAGCGGTAGAGCATTGAGTATATCGTTCTCAGTCGCAACATGCGGTGGTTCGATCCCAGAGCAGGCAAGTTTTCTTTACCTTCCCGCAATTGTTCTTTTGTTTAGGGTAAAATATTAAATTGCGTGAAGCAATATTATAGTGTAAAACTTACGAACGAGAGAAGGACAGTGTGAAAACATGGTGATATCGAATTGACGGGAGTTTATTCGCTTAAAACTGTTCCTGAATCTAACTTTTTAGGGTTAGAGGATGACTCAGTGGTAGAGCGTCGAGTATATATAATTATATCATCATATATAGATATTATTAGTAGATATATCTCAGTGTAGCAGAGTCTGGAGTTATATATATATATATATATATATATATATACATATATATGAGTATATATATATATATATATATATATATATAAGTTACTATAAATGGTTGTTATGCTATATTATATGCTGCCATATTGCAAGGCTGTACTGGCAGCTGGTTGGTTGCTGGCTGTTACAGTTGCAGCAGCAGCATACAAGGTTGGCTAAGGCTGGTTGCTGACATATACATGGCGCGGTTATTACTATATATATATGTTACGTATATATGAAAGTATTATTGTTAGCAGGTTATATATATTATATATATTATATATATATATATATATATATATATATTTATATATATATAAGGCTTCTTTCCTCTGGACTTTATGATTTTATTTTTCTTAACACTCTTTCTGTGTCCATTTTATGTTACGTTAACCCGCCTTCTAACAGCCTTCCGGGGAAAGAACAGATTGGAGTGGATGATGATGATGATGAATTTATCATATTAAGGCATATAAAGCAGTAGTATACATATATTGTTGAGTATAGCAGTATATACATATACATATGTATATATATTGTTGTTGTTGTTGTTATATATATATATATATATTATAAACATATATATAAAGAAGATATATATATATATATATGTGCTATATATATATATATATCAGTGGCGGCTCGTGGTCAAAATTTTTGAGTGAGCAAACTCGAATATATATATATAAAGATATGAAAAGGAGTTAAAGATATATATATATATAGTATGCTGTTATATATATATATATGTTTATGTGTGTGTGTACAGATTGTGTTATTATAGATATTATGAGGTGTTAATATTGGCTGAAATTTTAATAAATTCATATATATATAGTGAAATATATATATATAGTTTATTTATTATTATATTATATGTTAAATATATTATATTATATATTGTTATTGGTTGTTATTATTATAGTTATTATTATATTATTATTATTATTATTATTGGTTACATATATACATATATTATTATTATATTATTATTATTAGTTGTTATACAGTTATATAATTCATATTACATACATATTATTAGTAAATAGTTAGAAATCTTAAAGAATAATAGAATTATAGTTTTGTAGGAATACATATATTATTATTATTATTATTATAGCATATATGCTATATATATATATATATATATATGTATATATACAACATTTATTTCCATAAAAAGTTGAAGATCAATTTCCTTTTCTTTCTTCATACTAAATTTCTGTATTTATTTCTTTCTCATGTCATATATATATATATACATATACATATATTATTATTACATATTATATATAGTTAGTTAGTATATATAAAGAAAGTTATTATATATATATATATATATATATATATGTTATATATTATATATATATATATATATATATATATGGTTATTGTATACTAGCTGACAAATGCAAGAGAATACAAATTTTGATTTTCATATATGAATTCACTTCAGCCATTGCAAATTTTCTAACATTTGAATTTCACAATAGGCCTACAACACTTGAAAAAGAATTTAGCAATTTTTAATGAAACCTAAATCGAATACGATTCCAATATTCCCGTATTTACAAAACCAACAGCTCAATTTTATCAAAAACACACAAAATCAGTAATAAAAATAATATGAAAGCGGCTACCAAATAGAACTTCACACACAATCTTTATTATTAATAACATGAAAATATAACAAACAGATCTGAGTCAGAAGCAACCTATATCGTCGTTTATATAATTTTGAGTCAAACTATGTTTTCTTCTCGACTCTCAGATTGACGTCACAATATATAAATGATTTAAGTAATTAAATGTCGAGATGATCAAGGTTATAAAAACAATTATTAATAGGTTGGTTTATTATAATTATGTTAGTTAATAATATTATTATTATTTCTTGCTAATGCAATTTAAATAGGGCTTATTTAAAAATGACTGATACTTACCCGTCAGGCACATCCAAAGTTGCCTAGCCCTAGAGAATAAGGAACTATTTTTGACTCCGAGAATTAACAATTGCCACCGATCGCTACCATTAAAAAAGGAATCGAGTAGAAATTTCAGTTAAAGCTAGCCTTCGAACGAAATCAATATATATATATATATATATATATTAGGTATATATATTACAGTATATATTGAAAGATATATATAGATATATATATATATATATATATTAAATATATATATATATATTATATATATGTATATATATATATATATATATATATATTAT
>JABUQX010090477.1:62500-67500 GCA_015478945.1 Trachelipus rathkii | reverse complement strand
GCTTAGAATAATGAATAGGGATGGTGCTTTTGTAACTGATGAAATGGATGTGAGGGGAGTGTGAAAGAACACTTCGAAAATCCACAATATAAACAGTAATGATGAGGTGTTAGTGAATGTGTGGGTTTTGATGGTGCAAGAAGGAATAGGTATTTTGGGATGAGGTTAGTAAGGAGGAGGTAATGGGTAGGGTGAGAAAGGTTGAAGAATGGTAAATCTGCAGGTATGTGATGAAAATTACTAGTGGCACGATCAAGAAAGGAAAGTGATGGTGCATTGATTATCGGTGCCGTAATAGTATCTTTATATAGGGTATAGTTCCAAGGGATTGGAGGAGAGCGGTAATAGTACCCTTGTATAAGGGTAAGGGAGAAAAGGGGAACTGTAGAAATTATAGGGGAATAAGTTTATTGAGTGTTGTAGGGAAGGCATATGCTGGTATTTTGGTCGAAAGAGTGCGTCGAGTGACTGAGGGACTGATTGGTGAAGAACAATGTGTTTAGGAGTGGTAGAGGATGTGTGGATCAAATCTTTACATTGAAACAAATGATTGAGAAAATGAGGGAGAAGAAGAATAAATTGTATTTAGGTTTTATGGATTTGCAACAGGCGTATGATAGAGTTAATAGGGAAGCGTTATGGCAGGTGCTAGTGATATATGGTGTTGGTGGTAGGCTTCTGAATGGAATCAAAAGTATGTATGACGATAGTGAAGCGTGTGTAAGAATAAATGGTGTCAATGGTGATTGGTTTAGGATTAATAGCGGAGTAAGACAGGGTTGTGTTATGTCTCCTTGGTTATTCAATTTGTATATGGATGGGGTTATGAAAGAATTTGAGGTGGGGATGGCAGGAAATGGTGTTAGAATGGTGGAGAATGGAGATGAGTGGAGGGTGCCCTACCTATTATATGCGGATGATTTGGTTCTGTGTGGCGAATCTGAAGAGAGTTTGAGAGGATTGATAGAGAGATTTGGCAGAGTGTGTGAAAGGAGGGGCTTGAAAGTAAACGTGGATAAGAGTAAGGTTATGGTTGTGAGTGAGGACACTTCTCAGTGTGAAGTTATGTTAGATGGTGAGCAGCTGGAACAAGTGTCTGAGTTTAAATATTGTGGTATATGTTGATGAGAAGGGAACGGACGATGCAGAGTGTAGTAGGAAAGTTGCAAAATGGCAGGAAGGTGGCTGTGCAATTAAATCGTTGGTGAATGTAAAGGGACTAAGTCTTGAGTGTGCTAGGGTTTTACATGAGGGTATGTTGTTACCTGTGTTATTGTATGGTAGTGAGACTATGGTCTGGAATAAGAAGTATAGATCTAAAGTTCAATGTGTCCAGATGGACAATTAGGTAGCTAGGTGTGAGAAGAATTGATAAAGAGAGAATGAACGCATTAGGAGTGGTGTGGTGTGAAGTTGGTAAAAATGAGAGAATAATGAGTAAGTTGGTGATGGTTTGGTCATGTGGAAAGATTGAATGATAGTCGGTTGGTTAAGCGGATGTATAGTGGTGAGTGTGTTGGGAACCGACCGGCTGGAGACCGAAGAGAAAGTGGATTGAGTCGGTGAACGAATGTCTGAAGGAGAGAAATGAGTTTGGCAGAGGCGAGAATAAAGGTGCATGATAGGAGAGAATGGCGGGGTTTGTATATGGGGCATGGTTGTGGCCCACCTGGGCCAGGATGAACCCTTACATTGACGATTTACCATATGAGGGTCCGTCGCGGTCCCACATGCTCTAGGGTGGATTTTCTGTCTGCAAGATTTCACTAATTAATGGTACAGAGGTAGCGGTAAGTACGCTTTCTTTTCAGACGTTTGTCATGTTTCTTACTGCTTTTCTTTCCGATGCTTGTACAGCACCTTACCCCCCAATCTTGGGCAAAGAGGAAGGCAATGAAAGAAAGAAGTAGTTTGCGTATATGAGTAGAGCGCTATTGGTTATTATTACATACATATATATATTATTATTATTATATATATATACATATATTATTATGTTGAGTTGTTGATATTATAAGAGTTAAAGAAGATATATATATACATACATATTGGCTACACATATATATAAATGAGCAGTTATATATATATTATTATTGCTATTATATTGATATAAGTTGAATAGTTAGTTAATAGTTATAGAAGATAGCTATTATTGATACATATTATTATTATATGTATATATATATAGTATTATTATATATTATATTATTACATATATTATTATTATTATTATTATTATATTATATATATATATAGTATATTATTATTATTACTATATATACATATATAAATCATTTGACGTAATCAACTCCACTACGGCAATGTCCTTTCAAAGGTGAGGGGGCAAAATAAATAAATAAATAAATAAAAAAAAAATTTACATTAAAGAAAACTTTGCGCTTTGGAGTAAACTCCACCCCTGTCCCTTGCCTAACGCAATTCCTCAGGTGGGCTGCAGACGCGGGATTTAAATAGAGGAAGATTGAAATATAGCGGGGAAAATAAAAGAAGGCAAGGAGTTCCACAAAACAGATGTGGCTGAAAGAAGGAGGTACCACAACGAGTGATCCTTGAGTTCCAAAATTCACACAATATTCATGAGAGAACAAGGCACCTCTTTTGTTTACGAGGCGACGCAGTGGTGGAGGAATACCAAAGGTCAATTCTCTTGAGCACCTGCCATTTTGTAATACCTAAAGAAAAAAGATAGTGCACCGACGTCACGACGCAGAGAAAGAGGGCCAAAGGAGTCAGAAAGTATGGGACAGTTTAAAACTCCTAGCCTTAGCTTCAACTCTATCCAAAAGAGGTGGAATCCTGGAACCACCCCAAAATGGGAACAGTATTCCTGCTGGTGTATTTAAAGACCTTCTTTATATAACTGGAGCATCTGAGCAGAAGAAAAAAATTCACGCAATCCGAACAGAATTCCCAGCCTTTTTGAGGCCATTTTAGCAACCGATGTGATGTGAGGTCTCCAAGATAATTCACTATTTATGTTTAGAAATGTATAGAATGCTTTATGTTGCTTACGTGGTACATATTAGAGCAATCAAAGGGAATAGAAAGTTGGGAGGTATTTTAGAGAGGGAGATATGAAGAAGTTGAGTTTTCAAAGAGTTGAACTCTCACAAGACATGGTTACCCACTGAGAAAATCAGACCAAATCGGGAAAGAATTGAATTAGAAAAAGCCGTATACGAGAGGCAACATCAGATATGTAAACGAGGGGAGCACAATTGTAACAGTGAAAGTGATATATATGCTATATATTAAGTGGTATATAGCAAAGAGCAGGCTGGCGCGGCGCGCATATGGTTGTTGTTGTTGGCTGCTGGTTGCTGGGTTATATAGTTATACAGAGCAAAATATATATATATATATATAAATATATATATATATATATATAAGTTATATATATATATATTATATATATATATATATATGGTTGTTGAGCAGCAGTGCCATACAGTTTAAAAAAACTGAAAAGAGCATTATTGGTTATTATTATTACAGCATACAATATTGGCTATTGCCATACATACATACAAACAGCAGCATATTGAAGGTTGAGTTACTGGCTATTATTATTGGCTGGTTATTGTTGTTATATATGTTATTATTGGCTATTATTATTACATATTATATATTATATTATATATATACATTATTATTATACATATATATATATATTTATTATTATTGTATTATAATAGGTTATTATTATTGTTATTACATTAGCTATATAGCAAGAAGGTTATTATTGTTGTTGGTTGGCTATACAATGGTTAGTTAAGGCTATATACATATACATATATATATATATATATAAGAAAAATATATATATATATAAGGTTAAGATATATATATGCATATATATCGTGAGGTGGGGCACCCCGGCTCATTTAGGGTAGTCCGCTAGCGCACCTCCGCACCTCGAGGAAACGTAGTCCGCTAGCGCACTCTCCGCACCTATTCAGACCATCGTCCTCCAAGCATCGCAAGTCTGCACGTCCGCACGTCCGCACGTCTTCCACTAATAATGTGCGACTTCACAAAAAGGTTTTAATATTAAATACTAAATAGCATATATCCTTACAAAAGATTTATTTATAATATTATATGAAAATTGAATGAATATTTACAAAATCTCAAGATTTTCCTCTTCCTCCTTAATGTCTTCGTCAAAGAACAAGAGATCCATATTACCTTTCAAAAAGATTAGCTGCTCAAAATTAAAAGCAGTTAAGGCTGACCTCTTGCCCTCAAAATATCCCCACTAGTACTACAGCAGCAGAACTAGGGAGAGGTGTATTATTTTTTATGAACAAGTTCAACAAATTCTGCCTATGCTGGAAAGGGAAGATGTCCTTGGTGAGAGTGAATGCTGGTGTTAGTTCACTTCCAGCAGTCCATTGCTAATATAAGGTCCTCACCTAAATCATTCTACCTCCCTTCTGAAATTTTGACCACCCTGTCCATCCATAAAGTAGTATCTGGTTTCGGTTCAAGATTTTAGTAGAACCCATGAAAGCCTCGACGCCTGCAGAGTCGATGCCAATGCTACGTATCAGCTCGGGCTCGGTAGCTGCGATATATATATGTATATATATATATATAGATATACATATATATTAAGAGTGAATATACATATAGTAGCATATATATATACATAAGTATATATATATATATATATTATTATTATTACATATATATATATATGCTATTATATATTGGCATATACATATTAAGGCTAAGTATAAGAAGATAGTATTAATCATTCCGTGCAAACCCAAATATATATCCATACATATTATTATTATATGGTATGCGGCGATATGTTACAGCAGATAGTTAAAGAAGAAGAAAGATATAAGCTGCTATATATATATACGCTGGTTATTAGTTATGTTACTGTATTGCTGTTGTTGTATAGGCTGATATTACATATATATACATTTCCGATATTATTACTATGCTATTATTGCTACATATATATA
>JABUQX010090477.1:47500-52500 GCA_015478945.1 Trachelipus rathkii | reverse complement strand
TTCATACATGTATTACAAGTTAAGTTACATGTATAAAGATGATATTATGCTATATATATATTATTATATATTATATAAGTTTGTTCATCATAAGTATATATATATATATGTTGTATATATACAGCATATATATATATAAGAAGATGGATTTGATAGGTGGCAAAGTAAGATATATGTTATAGCATATTAGCATATATATATATGGGAGTGGAGCATGGTTATATGAGCTCATGCTATTATTATTGGGTTGGAGTTGTTAAGAGTGGGTATATAGAGGTTATATATATATATATATAGTTTATATTATATATTATATATATATGTATATTAGTTATTATATATTATTATATATATATAATTATAGTGATATATATATATGATATATGATATATATATAAGGAGATAAGTATGATGGATATACAAGGATGATATGGATATAAGAGAGGAGGGCAGTATAGAGGTTATGATATATATATATGGAGTTATGAGTAAAATTGGGATGATATATTATGATATTATATTATTATATATAGGAGAGGAGAGTATATAAGATATATATATGGTGATATATATGTTGGTTAGCGGAGGGCGGATATGGCTGCTAAGATACATATGATATAGATATAAGGCGATATATATATTATAAGTGAGAGAGCATATATATATATATATCTTCTATGGAGTGGTTATAAGAGTGATAGTAGGCATATGATAAGGTATATGGCAGTATGATATATATATATATATGGATAGTTATATATGGTATATATAAGATGAGAGTGAGATGATATATATAGAGTAAATTATGAGAGGAGTATATATGTTAAGATATATGATATATATATATATATGGTTATTATTATTAAGAGATATATGAGAAGGAAAGAAGATATATATTAAGTTAAGATATATGATATATACATACATATATTTATACATATACATTTTTATCATATGAAATTCGTGCACCATTCCAACAGCCTCTCTTAGATTACATGCCACCTCCCAAACGGTCTAAGGCTCAACATTAGATTCCTTGCTAAAACAAATGTGAATAAAACATTTAAAAATGGTGTGCTTTTAAAATGTTTGGAAAACAATAAGAAGGAGTAACAGAGAACTCCGTTTGATTTATAAATATTTTAGAACAACTGAAAACTTTGGAATGAAACATTCATTTCATTTAAAAAAAGATTTACTGTTAGGGAAAACAATATGAGAAAACAAATTGATATTTGTAAAAGGAAAGAAAAAAACCTTTTTATGATATTGGTTTATTGTTTTAGTTTGAAGGCAATGTGGAGACCAAGACTTTAACATTCACCTGTTTTGTAAAGAGTACATTATTGATGTATTGTATTGAAGTTTTTTTGACAACTTTATTTGGAATTAAAATATAGTGCCCTTTGTTAGACAATGATGTAAATACTAATAATATTGAATAAATATTATGCGTGAGACACATTTGACACATATCTTATCTTATAACTTATATGCTCAGAGTTCTCCGCATAGCTCTCATCTTCCTTCTAGATATTCTTCTACTCATAGTAGTAGTCCGCCCTCTTCCCCAGATCAACAAGGCAAAGTGTCTGCAACCCATTAGTAACTGCTGATGAGTATCCTAACTAAGAAACTTCTCCATTTTCTCCTGAAGGATCTTTTACTAGAGATGATCGACGAGAAGATCCATCCTATCGTCCCCATCCCCAGTTCCGAGGCTCTCGTGATAATTCTCCTATGAGATTACGCAGCCATGCAAGACGAGTGCCACCTCCTTCAGTTAACCCTGATCTTCCTTCTTTCCATGCAGTGGATCCTAACACTATTTCATGGTCTCTTAATCCTAATATTCATTCTTGATCCGTCTCTGACATTTTTATGCAACTTCCTTTAGATGTACCTAGAGAAGTGGGACCTGAATTACCTCCTAAGCTTCTTCCTAAGCTTCCTCCTAAACTTCCTCCTAAGCTTTATCCCAAATTCACTAGCATTCTTGAATATTCCACTCCTACCTACTCTCAGCAAATATATCCTGTGCGTAACATTTTACATCCTTTCCACTCAACCCCTATATTTGATGTATCTACATCTACTTCAAATACATCTACTTCTAACATAGTTCCCCAAGTTACTACTTCTTCCAATACTGTTAATCCTACCTCTCCTGGTAGAGATCTTGCCAGCACTGGAGCCATATCGAAAAACCAAAATCAAAATAATATAAACAAATTACATTGCATGACATATTACCCTTAAGAATACAAATCTACATTAAGTGTTCGTCCACATGCTTGTTTGATTACGGAATATGCTTACAAATCCATTCGAACTTGATATATGTGTGTATATAATGTAAATAGTTTAGATAATAGGTGAATATAATAATTGTGTTCTTACTCAATTTCATTCCTCTTTGTATATATGTATTTTCTATGTTTTTATATATTTTTACATGTATATCTTTTATATGTTTTATGTACCATCCATCTTATTTTATATAAAACAAAAGAAAATACTAGAAAAACAGAAAAATATTAGAAAATTGAAAAAATACGCTACTGAAGTTATAGTTATAAGGATTTTATTTAACCAATTGATAAATGTTGCTTTACATGTATTTTATAATAAAATTTTCTTATAATATCATAGAGCTATATGAAGATAAGGCAGCATATATATATATATATAGTTATATATATATATATGTATATATATATATATATTATAATATAATTTTATTATATATATATATATGCTTTTGTTGCAATTACTTATATTTTAATAAATTCTATGTTCTCATTCAGATGTTATCTTTTTTTCATATTCATTTACTCATGCTTTGCATGTGCTTTTTATGTTTAAGGGGACGTTGCGCGTAGGGGTTCCTAACTTTTGAGGGTAGTAATCATCAATTCTATGAATTTTAGGTTTTAACACTTTCTAGTGTAGAATTTAATGCTCTTTCGAATGGTCGTATGGTTATTTTCAACATGCAAAAAATATTTATCTGGCTACTATACTAGGATATGGAAAAGTGGCCCTACCTGATACATGTCATAAAAGAAAATCACCATAACCTTTTATTATTCATGATCAGCACGAAACTTTCTGAAGTGTAAGTATAGTTTGCAGATGTACATACCTTCTTTGTTTTTAAACAAATTTTTTTAGAGAGAACTTGATTTGCCTCTGTGCATGGGAAAATTCTAGCCTTTCAAGTTTCCCACATGCAGTTAAAACCCTTGAGTTTACAAACATTATCTTAAAAACAAAAATGTAATCTTTCCTAGTAGTATATGATCTGAAAATTTCGTAATGATTAAAGAAAAATAAATATTTTTAATAACTGTCTTTATTAGCATTCCAAAAATTTTTTTTAAAATAAATAGAACAGGTGGCATTTGTAATTTTTTTTTTAATATTTACTTTTTTTAGAATGAAATTTTCACAGCTTGTTTACCTCTACAAGATATACATATTCTATTTAGATTAATATTTGGTATGCCCAACAGTTTTGCTGCTGATCACGAGAAAACTTTGAAACTGAAATGTTTCCCATGAGCAGTGACAAATCTGTTGGGCATACAAAAATATTCTAAACAAAAAATGTCTACCTTTCCCAATTATATACGCTCTGCAAATTTCATAAAACTGACCATATAAATAATAGTTACGTTTTCATGATTTTTTATTTTTTGAGATGCAAAAATTTTTTTTTTAATGAGTTGTGTTATGCAACATTTTTATTATTCATCTGATTAAAATGAAATTTCTATAGCCTTTATAACTCAATGACATACCGATCTTTTATTTAGATAAATTTTCTGTATACCCAATGGTTTTGTTGCTACTCAGGAAAGATTTTAAAATTTATTAGTTTTCCCATGAACAGCGGCAAAAGCGTTTGATATACAAAAAATTTATTTTAACACAATATGTGTATTCTTTCTAATTATACATGCTCTGAAAGTTTCGTATTAATCGGATACATATACAAAAAGTTATTGATTTTTCTTTATTGCAAAAAAGGAAAAAAACTAAATTATTTGATGGCATAACTTTTTTTTACTATTCATCTGATTAGAATTAAATTTTTACAACTTGTAAAAATTGGCGAGATACTCATTTTTTCATTTATATAAATTTGTTGTATACCCAACGGTTTTGCCACTGCTCACAGTTCAACTTCTTGACTATTTTACTAAAAAAAAACTTTTTCCACATTGAGCTGCTATTTCGGGGTATAACAAAAAAAAATCCAACACTATTTTATACTTTTCTTTTTTTGTTTTCAATTTTGTATACATTGAACTACATTTTGATATATGATTCATGCAAATATAAAAACTTTTGGTATATTTCTGATAACTTTTAAATTTTATGGAGAAAAAAAAAGAAAAATCAAAAAATCAAAATAAAAAAATTCTATATATTACAATAGTACTCAAAGCTATTTCATAATATATGGTATGGTATTAGTATTTCAAAGAACCGCTTGAAAAAATCTTTTGTAGTTCAGCAGAAATTCACTGTTAAAAATTGCTGATAAAAATGCTGATTCATGATATTTGGGAAGAAATTACAGAAATTCTAAACGTCTTTTTGCATATGTTATTAAACAAATATTGTACAGAAATCTTTCCTCTTTCGAATGGTGTATAATTTATCCAAAATAAATTACATTAGTGTTTCAACGCGCAACGTCCCCTTAACTTCCATCTAACACATTCTACTGTGAAATACAAAGCCATAATAATGTAAACTCTGGACTTTAATGGATTTTAAATTGGGAAAGTAAACAAGCTAAATTCCTATTTCGGTTACTAATCTTCGTTGACTTTTAAGAAATGCTGCTGAACAAACTACAAACAGCTTTTAAATTCTAAACAGATGTAGAAAATTTATACGATTCCTTCCTTCCATTCTTTAGGAAGAAAATTTGAAGTGATTATTTATTCATCTAACGATTTTAATAACGAACATAGTACTTCTTGGAT
>JABUQX010090477.1:30000-42500 GCA_015478945.1 Trachelipus rathkii | reverse complement strand
TGGTTTACGATGGAATCGATTCACTCCTAACAAGAGTTAGTATTAGATATTACCCTACCCCCCTTTTCTAATGCACCTGTACAACATTTTTGTTTCTGGAGCTATGAAGCCGAGCTCGGTGTTGTCTAGTATGTTTTGAGGTATGCCGAGTCGATTACCGCTATTGCCGAGCGCGGCGTTTCAGCCGTTGCGGTTTTAGAACGCACCAACATGCGTTTTTCGTAGAGGGCTTACCCTTCGTCAAAAACCTATCATGACGGGTGTCAAACAGGGGTAGAATGTCTCAAAAATGAGATTCCTGTAGTTACTTTCCCGAACGCCAGAGTCCCCGTGGCCCCCGCCGGGGGTCATTTATTGGGTATAAATTGACACCAAATGTCACATTTTAGCAAAAGAGGTGTTAGAGACATCGTATCCTCTTCAAACTTGGCATGCCTTCTTTGTATGTTGCAACATTGTTGCATCCAATGTTTCAAGCCGCTACGTCTAAGGGGGGTGGGGGTCCCCGCCCCCAAAACCTAAAAATGGACTTAGAAAGCTGAAATTTGGTGAGTGTATAGAAGAGAATAAATGAAATAGAATGGCTATGTTAAAATAATTGGCGAACCATATGGGGCCGGAGCCGGAGCTGGTGGTTGCGGTGCCAGAATGGAATTCTGGCTCCAACCACATATTAGGACAAATGAGGTGTCTACATCTATGTTTTCAATGGTGTAGAACTCATTTTTTGGGGTTTCAGAACCCCAAAATGAGTTTGAGACCCCCCTCTTTAAGGGAGCCCCTCTGAAAAAGAAGAAAAGCTTAGAAGAAGACGAAGTAAGATGGATGTAGGAAAAGAAGAAGAAGGAAAAAGAAGAAGTCTCGCATGGCGGATCAAATGATTGATTGTATGTGTAGGTACCGACACCGGTGTGGAGCCGGTGCGGTGCCGAATTAGTAAACATGTACTTAACATCCTGATATTAGTGTACTTATATATGTTTTTAATAACATAGATCTCATTTTTGAGGTTCCCAAAACTCTCAAATGAGTCTGAGAACCCTCCTCTAGGGTTCCTATTGAAAAAAAGAAGAAAAAGCGGTGAGGAAGATGCATTATGATGAATCACGGTTTCAACTCTCTAAACGATCGCAGGGTTGGCAAGACCGAACGCGAGGTTGCCCCGCGCCCTCAGGCGCGCCCCCGGCCCGGAAACGACGCGAGCGCCCGCAGGCGCAATATTACTGCGCGAACGCTAAATATATTTCGTAGTTGTGACGTTAATATACACTTTTTTTAATAAAGTGTTTACACCACTTTGTATTTTCTTTTCAAGTAATCCGTTTTCTGTACTATGAAACAGCTATTTTATTTTATACTTAAACTTTCTTAATTTTTTTTTATTATTTATACAAAACCCTTGTTCGCTGTTAAATTTTTGTAATAAAAACATGTTTTTTTCGACCTTAAAGCTATAACTCAATAAGGCAGTAGCGCAAATAGCCCCAGAGGGACCCTCCCCTCACCCTGGCTATGCGCTTTGTCTTTACGGCTTTATTGCCTTACTGTGGGGCTTTACTGTTTCAAGTCCTATCCGAAACACACATTCTGGTGGAAAAATAACTTCATTAAACTTTTGGAATATATATATATATATATATATATATATATATATATATATATATATATATATATATATATATATATATATATATATATATATATATATATATATATATGTATATACATGATAGTAAAGAGAGTATATATATAAACAAAGAGCTTATAAATATATTTATATAGAGTATATATATATATATATATATATATATATATATATATATATATATATATATATATATATATATATATATATATATATATATATATATATATATACATATAAACCCATAAAGACTTTACATTAAACATCGAACATTTGAAGAGTATGGACGTGTGTAAATTTATGTTCCGTAGTCCTGCTACTTGTCTTGTATCAGGACCCACAGGATGCGGGAAAACCTTTCTGCTATTAAATATATTAAGAGAGATGGAAATTTTTGAACAAGAACCAGTAAAAATAATATGGTGTTACAGTGTTTATCAGGAAAAATTTGCAGAATATAAAGATGTAATTCAATTTCATGAAGGAATCTACGACATCAAATCGTTGGATAATGTGAATGGTCATAAAATCATTGTATTAGATGATTTAATGCATAAGTTGAATGAAGAAATAGCTGAAACGTTTACTGTATTTTCCCATCATTTAAATATCTCTGTATTTTTTATCACCCAGAACATTTTTTATCAGAATAAGTATATGAGAGATATATCTTTAAACACCCAATATCTACTACTCTTCGGGCAGAGAAGAGACATGAATCAGATCAATGTATTAGCCTCGCAAATGTTTCCATCACAACGTAAAAACTTCTTAAAGGTATATAAAGAAGTTACATCTGTTCCTCACGGTTATTTAATGTGTGAACTTCATCCTAAAAACACGTATAGAGTTTTGCTCCGCACTAACATTTTACCATTCGAAATTGAAACTGTATTCATACCTGAATAATGAGTACTCTAGTTGTTAAGTATTTACCTCTTATAAAAAAATTTAAAAAACTGAAAACAGCTGAAAAACGTAAACTGATCTGTAATGATGAAAAATTCATCCAGTGTGTATGCGAAGTCTGTTTAAATCTTATAAAAGGAAATGTTCCTTTAAACAAACCTCAGAAGGTGAAGCTTCGCCGTCATAGAATCATTAAAAAACTCTCTAAATATAAAAAATCTGAAAAGTAAAAAGAAGTTACTGCAGAAAGGAGGTGGAGTGTTCCTACCGTTACTTTTTTCCGTCATAGCTCCTTTAATAACTAAGTGGGTATCCGAATAATGAAGAAGGTGGCTGTACTACCATATAGTGAGTATGAGAAAATGAAGTATAATAATACTACACATTCTGATCAACATACAACCAACCAGTCACCTCTAGTACATCCTCAGACAGTACAACCTATACAACAGCACTTACAAGGGTTACCTTCTCCAGCAATTCATCAACAATTACAACACCAGAGTCCTCATATCCAGAATGATTCAGGACCATATCTGCAACCTCTGCCCCAAAGTTTACATGATCCCAAAGTTGAACAGATAAACAATTACGAGAAAGAAGTGCTTAGGATATTAAATTCAGACATTAACATTCATGAAAAACGTGCCTTATATCAAGAAGCCATACAGAAATTAATAGATCTTAAAAACTTACATCTATATGCCTCAATAAGTAAGTCAATCCCGGATGATTCAACTACACCCGCGGAGGTAATACCTGCTGTGAAAAACGAAGATACTTTTAAAAATATCCTGGAAGAGAGCTTGCCAAATAGAGGTCGCAAAGCTGGACTAGCTTTATATAATATTTTAAAAGATCAATTATCATGGAATGAATTAGGACAAATCATTATCGATAATGAAATTGTCAAAGGATCAAATATTGTTGACTTGATAGCAGATCTCTCACGTGATTGGAAGAAGGGTGCTGTTGCAGGATGGCCTACCATCAAACAAGAACTTCAGACTATTAACTTCCCCCGAACTTTAATCTTAAATACACAAAGATTAGCAGACTTGGATAATATCCCCAAGATGCCTAGACCAGATACAAGTCCATCAGGTACCTCTTACGCTTCAGATAAATTTAAGCGTGTTACCAGAGGAAGAATAAGAAAAATCCCATACAGTAAACCTAAATGGATTAATTCGTAATTATGTATATATATATATATATATATATATATATATATATATATATATATATATATATATATATATATATATATATATATATATATATATATATATATATATATATATATATATATATATATATATATATATATATATATATATATATATATATATATATGTTCTGTTTATTTAGTTGAAATGCCTATGATTAAATAAAAATATACCATTTTTTTTACTTTATTTCCCTTTTAGTAATATATATATATATATATATATATATATATGTTATTATATATATAAGAGTAGTAGTTATATATATACATATATATATATATATATATATATATATATATATATATATATATATATATATATATATATATATATATATATATGTTTTAACTTGTGTCAGTATTCAACATGGAGGCGAAGGCGAAGGTTGATAAGTATTACTTCAACTTGAGAGAACCAAATAGTTTTGGGGGGTTCACTAGGTTCGCTGCAAAGTTTCCAAACACTGAGAAAAAAGAGTTGAAAGAATATTTAGAGGGTGAAGAAGCTTTTACTTTACATAAACCTGTCCGTCGAAAATTCCCTACCCGGACAACCATAGCCCATCACCTCGATAATGTTTGGCAGTTAGATTTAACTGAAATGATTAAATACAGTTCTTATAATGAAGGGTTTCAATATATACTTTTTACTATTGACGTATACTCTAGATACTTATGGTTAAAAGCTTTAAAAGATAAAAAATCAGATACAGTGGCGGCTGCAGTGAGAGAAATTATAAGGGATGATGATAGATATCCAAAACTGATTTGCACGGATAGGGGTAGCGAGTTTCTAGGTAGAGAGTTTCAGGAAATTATTACTGAATACGATATAGGATATTTTAACATATTTTCCATAAATAAAGCTGCTATTGTAGAAAGAGTTCAGCGTACGATTAAAGAACGAACACAGATACTTTACTAAGATGAACACTTTTAAGTATATTGACATACTCGATGACCTAGCTTATTCTTACAATAGATCTTTTCATAGAACTATAAAGACAACTCCTTTAGAAATGCTGAAGACACCATCGGTGATCCAGCAAGAGTGTCTAGAGCTGATGACAGGTTTAGAAAAGGATATGAAGCGGGGTGGTCTAGAGAAGTTTTTAAGGTAGATAGTATAAAGGAATTTCCTAATGAGGGGTTGAAATTATATTATCTCAAAGATTTAGATGGAGAATCCATAAAAGGAGGATTTTATAAACAAGAAATACAGAAAATACGATTCGATCCTGAGAGTAATATGTATAAAATAGAAAAAATATTAGGTTCAAAAGGTAAGGGTAAAAATAAACAGTATCTGGTGAAATGGGTGGGCTACCCTAACAAGTTTAATTCATATATAAAAGCTAGTGAAATCACGAAACATTAATCATTAGTCATCGTAATCATGGAGAGTGTAGATCATTTCTATTTAACTCTGCCATCTTCGGCATCTTTGGATCTACATCCTGATAATAAAGTTTCAGATTTTACAACCGAATTAATGAATCCTATTCAACTTAACAGAGATCTCTATGAGGTAGGACTGTGCGAAATGATATTAGACGCAAATATTGAAAATCTCCCTCAGACACGTCATTGGATAATGGTGTATAGAGTTGCAGATTATGTTAAATCTATATTAAAAATAAAAAACACATCCGATTTAAAACGTGTGACAATTAAAGGTTCGGAATATTTCTATGAAAAATTTGTGTTAAAACGAGGATATTACCGTTCAATCCATGACATCCACAGTTATTTAAACACCCAGTTTGCTGTAAGTAAGATATGTAAAGATTTAATATACATTATTAATAACCACCCCGGGGAAGACAGGGTATTAATCACTTTAAGATCGACAACAGGAATGAATTTGAGAGACCCTGAAGTGTTTATCCTTAAACGTTCAGATTGGTTTCGGAAATGTGTGCATGAACACGAAGCTGTAGTAGAACATTCTACTGTTCTAAATAGACATAGTGGAAATAATGAACCTTCCCCTGCTCTAAACAACAGTCTTAATGACTCAGACTTATCTCTCAATTATATATGTATTCCTTCGGAGATGTTACAAGATCAAGGGATGGCTTATGTTTATACAGATATAGTTGACCATCAGTATGTAGGGAATACTAAAGCCCCCTTATTAAGGGTGGTTCATTTTCCTAAAAAGGGAAAGGTTATATCTTTTCCTAATGTTCATTACTTACCTCTCAGTTGTTCACATTTAGGGTCTGTGCGAATGCATATAAAGGATGTCGAAGGTAGACCGTATCCATTCACAGACGGAACACTATTGTGTAAAGTTCATATTAGAAAGAAGCAGACACTTTAACTATAACATGATGGACTATTTTTTTAACAGAGTAGAAAATCTTCCATATATGCTGTTAGAAAACCTTCTAGAAATAAGGATAGGTGTAAGATTATATATAAGTGATGTAGTTAGTTATATTTATTCATTCATTAACTTACTCTCACAGTGTAAAGATAGTGCCTGATAGAAGCTCCGTTAATAATGTATAACGATAGGGTATTCGTTGGAACAAAATTACAAAGAGGGTATGGACTGGGTGGATTTTTCTCTAAATTATGGAGAAGTGCAATGCCTCTATTTAGAAGAGGAGGTGAATATATAGGTAAAAAAGCTATACGAACAGGGATGCATACGTTACAGGATATAGCCGCAGGAGCTAACCCCCGCGAGTCCTTAAAAAGGCGAATTACAGATGTTTCAGATGAGATGTTGGATGATGTAAAGCGCAAAATAAGACGCAAGATGACGGGTCAAGGTAAAAAACGTATGAAAATATGCGTTAAGAAAAAGGTTAAGACTAAAAGACCTCTAAAGAAAAAATGCAATGATGTATTTGCTATTTAATTACTAATTGGCATCTTTTACATAAACATCATCATACTGTGACTGAATATAAGAAAAGCTAAATCACCGATCCGTTCATTATACGGTCAGCAGCCTCACATACAAGATGCATTTCCTCCATCCTTCTAGTCCAGGCGAATCCCGACAAACTAGAACCACTGAGTGAGGTTTTTGACATGGCCAATGACATTCTAAAGGAAAACTACACACCGGTTGCCCTCTTATGCATTGACGAAATGATATGCTTATTTAGGGGCAATGCATCCTTTAGAGTTTATATAAAATCCAAGCCCTGTAAATATGGGTTGGTCCTAAGAATGTTTCAGACTGCGAAACGAACCTTATCCTTCAATTGTTGCCCTATGGTGGGAAAGTAGGAAACATACCAGCTTAAAATCCAGAGGAGATTGTTATGCACCTGACAAGACCTTACTACCACACTAATAGAAACATAACAACAGATAGGTTTTACACCTTGGTCCTATTGGCAACCCAACTTTATAACCAAGGGCTTACCCTTGTGGGCACGATCAACAGCACAAGATGGCGTTTGCCAGAAAACCTAAAGGAAGTGAGAGGCCGTCAGTTTTTTTCAACCCTCTTTTCCATGTCAAAGATGCCAACATCAGGGGAAAATGTGCCAATAATGCTTGTGTCATATACAGCTAAACAAAAGCATCCCAAAAATGTAATCCTCTTATCCACAATGCACTCTAAATTCAAAATCTCTCAAACATACAAAGGGAGACCAAATCCCAAGGCAAGGCCAAAGGTGATCGAGTTCTATAATTCTAGGAGTGTTCTGATTGGGATTTTTAGTATTATTGTAGTTTTTCTTTTTCTTCATTTTGTTTGTTTTTCTTTGGTTATCAGAAGGCACTGATTGAAGTTCTGGGTGTTTTTCTCCGGGTTCACCAATTATATAGGGCAAAACTTGCTAAGTTGGTGGCTTCTTTTGTGAGCAAGTCCCTATATAAGATAATGATGGGGTTTAAAAATCCATATTTTAAATGAGGTATTTATTCAACATAAATAAAGAAGTATCCTTTTGCTGAGATGCTCTTTCTTTTTCGTAATTTCGTAAGTCAATCAGTAGTTACGGACTGTTTCATGTTTACCTAACTTGCCTGTATTCTTCTTTTTTCAATTCTTGTCAATCGAGATTGAGTCGCGGTCTTATCCTGAATTTTACCTCCCTTGCTTGGAAATTGCGTTTTCTTAAAGTTCTGAGAAGGGAGTACTAGAGAGAGTATCTTGAGTTAGTTCTATTTCTTCAGATTGTCTTCTGATTGGTTTTTATTGATTGAGTATCTCAACAGGGCGGGTTATATATGATTTTGTTTGAACTTATGTTAAAATTTTGCTCAACCAAATCTTAGCATAGGTGTTAACATAACTATATATATATATACATTTTTTTTATAAATAGTTATAATTGAGGGTGCTATATATATATATATATATATATATATATATATATATATATATATATATATATATATATTATTTATATATATATATATATATATATATATATATATATATATATATATATATATATATATATATATATATATATATATATATATATATATATATATATATATATTCAAATGTTATGCCCTAATTGCGTTATTTATTATATTAAATTTACGAAATTCTGAATTATTAAATTAATTTTTCACTTTAACACTAAATTGATCTTCAAATACGTATTATTATTTTTAAACCATCTGAACTTGAACTTTATTTTAACATTTTGCTAGCTTTCGTCTCTGTGGTGCGAGACCTCTTCAGGCAGGACGCCTGATCAAGAAAGAAAGGCCAAAATAATGAAATTTTTCCAGCTATAAATTTTGTGGTCGGTTAGTTTGCTCTATAATTTTTTTGTAGAATCGATATTTTACAAATTTCATAATGTTTCGATAAATTTCTCTATTTTTTAGCGAAAAATGGTCAAATGAATGAAACCATTTCATACTAATATAAAATTTTATGTAAAACTGAAACTAAAAGTGTAAGGATCAGGGCGATTATATAACGTTATTTTTTAATCAATTAAAAAGGGTGATTTTTCTTGCTCGTATCAAATAGTGGCGATTGTGTGTGTGTGTGTGTGTGTGTGTGTGTGTGTGTGTGTGTGTGTGTGTGTGTGTGTGTGCGCGTGTGTGTGTGTGTTTGTGCATTTAGAGTATTGATTTTTTATATTGCGCATCTTTTTGTTTCCATTTTCTTTATGTATAAATAAGGTGAGACTATTTTGTGATGTGAAGAAAAGGGTAAATGAGAGAATAAATGAAAGTACGTTGAGATGGTTTGGATCCCTGGGGGAAAAGGATAATGACAATCGGTTGGTTAAGCGGATGAGTGGTGAGTGTGTTGGGAAACGAACGGCTGGGAGACCAAAGAAAAAGTGGATTGAGTCAGTAAAAAAAAAAAACGAATGTCTGAAAGAGAGATGTGAGTTTGGCAGAGGCGAGAATAAAGGTGCATAATAGGAGTGAATGGCGGGGATTTGTGAGGGGACATGGTTGTGGCCCACCTGGGCCAGGGGATGAACCCTACACTTGACGATATGCCATAGTGAGGGTCCGTCGCGGTACCATGAAGCTCTAGGGTGGATTTTTACTGACTGCGACGAGTTCTCACTAATAGGGGGCTATAAGGCTGGGCTTTCCTTTCGACTTGTGTCATATTCTTCTACTACTTTTCTTTTCCGATGCTTGTCACACACCTTACCCCAGTCTTGGGGAAAAGAGGAAGATGAAGATAAGAAGATAAATATATATAGAAGAGCAGCAGCAGCAGCAGCATATATATATATATATATATATATAGCAGAGATAGAGGCAGTAGTATATATATATATATATATATATATATATATATATATATATATATATATATATATATATTATTGTGTACGTTTCGATTTCTAACACCATTACTCTATTTCTTCAAGCAGCACACTCTTCTTGAAAACTTACGCTACGCCACTGACAGGCCCGGACTGGCTCCTTTGGGGGCCCTCGGCTAAAGATTGAAAAGGGGCCCCTTACCGGGGAATTTAGAGGGAATAGATTATTGGAATATGTAATGTTTGAAAATTAGGCTTGCATGCTTAAAAAGCACATTTACCTATTTTGTCACTTGGGAAAATAGTTGAGGAAAAAAGTAAGCTATTTTTGATGTAGTTTACTTTCACAATAAATATTTATATAATTTTTATATACCGTACCTAATTTGTTCCCTGCTAGAAAAAATAAGTATACTAATTAATTACGAGTGGTATATTAATTAAAAATGAGATTGAGTAATATTTTTAGTTTTAGGAAACCAAATCACACTGTTGAAGCTATAATAGTCTAAATCCTACTGTAATACCTCAGTAAATATTAAAAAGGGACACAAGTCACATCGGTAATGAAAAACCAAGCATATTGAAAAGAAAAACAATGTCCTCTTTAATTGTGATTTAATTGTTACAAATTATAGAATATATTTTATTACAAAAAGAAAAATATCTTGGTACAGAGTACAGACACAGCAAACTAAGAAAGGTTATGTGATAGTGAAAGATTGTTTACTAACCTAACAGCTTTTTGGCCAGTTCTTCACTGGTCCTGGCTACTTCATCTATAATAACATCTTTATCCAAGTTATAAAACAAGTCTCTTTCTACATTCATGAAAAGAAGATTAGACATAAGGTCATGGCTTAAAGTAGATCTAAGTCGATTCTTAACTATTTTAAGTTTAGAAAATACCCTTGTAAGCTACATATAGGTTGGTAAACAATCCAGATTGTGAGAGTTCAAAAACAACAAAAAAGGCGCATGATAAACACCGAAAACATTGTTTATTGTCAGAGCAGTACCATAATGATTTTCGTCTTCTTCAAATTCAGATTCTAAATCGCCAAATTCACAGATTTCTTCAGCTCTATTTAGATTGTCTTGTTTTCTTTTAATGTAAGTTTTTTCAGCCATTGTAAAACTTTCATACTAATCTGCAAACTGTTTCAGCTCTATCAATAACTGACTTCTTTCAACTTTACAAAGTTTAGAAATATTACAAAGAACTTCCGTAGGAAAACTATCAAGCATTACGATTTCATTAAATTTCTTTGGGTCTAACCAGGAACAATCTTCTAAAATTTCTTTGTTTGGACTAAATCTTTCTTCGATACTTGTCCTGGCACGATCTAAAACACTGACAAAGATCAATTTATAGTTTTGAGCAGTTGAGATTCCACTAGCTTCATCTATTGATTTTTCACCAGGCATTACCTTTTTTTTTTGAAGTTCTTTTTTCCTTGAAATCTAATTCTACTTCTACATCAATACTGCTATCTTCTAATTTGCTATTAACTGTACTTGCATAATATTTTGTTTTTGAATACAGAGCCTGAAAGTGTTTATCACTCCTTTTATCTCCTACTTGTTGAAGCAGCTTCTCTACCAAGTTCCAGGCTGTAGAATAGTCAATGGTTTTACTTTGTAAATATTTTGAAATGGGAGATATAACAAGAAATAATCTAATAAAACAATAGACATAAATAGGTTTTCAAATTTGGACCATTGACTGATTAAATTTCTTGCCATGAATTTAGATTTGCATTTGATATTTCTTTTAAAACGGTAATAAAATTGAATAGTTTCTCTGCGTTTACGCTTTCTCAATTCTTAAAAATCCCTCATCGATAATTGAAGAAAGAGCTTTATGTTTGCTCCACCAACTTGTGGCTCCTATTTTTTGCAACTTGTGCATTTTTTCATGTGCAATATGTTTTCTTTTTGTTTCCCTCTCCCATACGGCCATTCTTTTATAAGACGAGCTTAGAAAACCAGCTGATTCTTCCACCATCCAACTAAGTTTTCTGCTTGGAGCAGCGTTACTGTTGAATCAGCTACTACCAAGTTCAGCATGTGTCCCATACAGTGAGTGTAAATAAGATCTTCATTTTCCTTTTTGAACTGAGCTTGTAGACCGTTAAAACAACCTTTCATATTGTTAGCTCCGTCAAATGAACAAGCAATAATATTTGATGGTGCAACGCCACACTTGGCTAATTCTGATTTTATAAGCTCGTACAAAGCCAATCCAGATGAATCATCGACTACTGTTATTTTTTAAAAGTCTTTCATATATCTTTCCTTGAAAGACATAGCGGACGCAAATCGCCAACTGGTCCATAACAGCTACATCTTGAGTACTATCTACCATCACGCTGAATATTATGCTATCATGAAGGTCTTTCAAAATGATATCACGGAACATCGAACCAATTATTTAAGTAGCTTGTTGATAAAGGTTTTTGACAAAAATGTCAACAAAGAGCCTCGTCCAGTCGGTCTTTTAGTTAACTTTCCAGTGGCTTTCTGACATGATTTTGTAAAATCACATCATAATTTGCAACCAACATGACCAGTTCGAGAAAATTACCATGATTATCTGTAGAGTCAAGCGTATAAGCCCCTTCTGCTTTATCCCCTCTGTACGCAATGCCTTGTTTTCCAATAAACAAAACTATAACAATTAAACGTTGAACAACCAAACTTCTGGTGTAAACTTCTCTTTCTCGCTTGCTGGTTTGGTTAATAGTCAGAAGAGTTGAAATATCATGACCTTTTTGGCTTTGAAAAGCTACCTTCGCTGCGAGTTGATGATAACGAGAGTCTTCGTGAATTTCAACAGATTTATAAATATGCTTAGGAGAAGAGTCATGTCCGGTAATAAATGTAGAATCTCTATTATCTTTACCTCCAAAAGCCATACAACTGGAGCAGTACACTCTGTTGAGCCGAATCGAATATGATAACCATTTTCTGTGAATTTTATCAA
>JABUQX010090477.1:0-22500 GCA_015478945.1 Trachelipus rathkii | reverse complement strand
TAAAAATGCGAAGTAAAAAAAATCGTATATGCTATAAGTTTACGTTAGGCCATGATGAACTTTTAAGGTGAAATATTGCCTTATTCTAGGGATTACCGATATTGATGGATATTATAAAGCTTAACTAGAAAGATATTTTGAAGGAGTTATGTTTGTGCATGTATATGTGTTCGTGTATGTGTGTGTGTACGAATATTTTCATCAGAATAACCCAAAAGTAATCATGACTATTTTTATCCCACATCAAATCAAGCCATGATGAATGAAATAAAAGTTTACGAGTTCAATTGGAAGGACTAAAAATTATACGCCATTACGAAGCGTCAGTGGCGCGTAATTGCGAAACTTAATTTCCTCAGATAAAAAAGAACATAAATTTGCCTTTACACTCTCGCAATAATTGCTTCATCGTGTATTTTAATTTATCAATTTACTTGTGCAACAACTGTATTTTTGTCTGTGGTGTTTGCTTTATTGCATTAAAATTATTGATCCTGGGGTTATATATACTCTATATATATATATATATATATATATATATATATATATATATATATATATATATATATATATACTTTAAATATATACTACTCTCTATATATATATATATATATATATATATACTACTCTATATATATATATATATATATATAACTATGCTATATATATAGGACCTTAAGTAATACATGGTGCTCAAAAATAATTTAGTATTGGAAGGTTGGTAATAATTTTTGGCTCATGTCAATAAATCCTTACGTTTTTCTCTAACTCATAAAATTTTGGGTTAAAGATTTTTACAGCTAGTTTTAAATTTTAAAATGTTTGGTAAAGAATTACTTAAATTAATGGTAATATATTTAATGGAAGTTGAAGTTTTATAATATCAACATTACATTCCTTTTTATAATATAATATATATATATATATATATATATATATATATATATATATATATAATATATATATACTCTTTATATATATATATATATATATATATATATATATATATATATATATATATACTTATATATATATATTTATATATATATATATATATATATATATACTATTATTAGATATATATAACCTTATAACAATATATATATATATATATATATATATATATATATATATATATATATATATATATATATATATATATATATAACATATATATATATATATATATCTATATAATATATATATATATATGCTGCTCTACGCTGCTGTGAAGCTTTCTTTCTTATATATAATATATATATATATATATATATATATATATATATATATATATACTGGTGATATAATATTCATGGTGCCGATCTTCATGTTTGATTCCCATGTTTGACTATCTTCATCGAAATTAGATAAGGTGTGATATTCTTATAATGATTGTGTTAGTATGAATCATTCTAAATATTATGTTCATTCCTTTTTGTGACATTTATAGTTTTATATTTAAAAGCACTCCACGTACTTTCCACCGTCATGTTTCTCCAATGCATATTGGATTAATTATTAGAACAAACCTGTGAAATAAATTAAATTATATTTTTAACAAAAATTGAACTTTCTTAATCTAATTCAATATAACCTAATCTACCCAATAATCTAACCTATAGTAACCTTATCAACTAATTTAGCAACCTAACTAACTAACGTAACCTAACCTAGCCTAAACTAACTTAGCCTAACTCAAACTTTTCCTAACCTAACAACCTAACCTAACCTAACCTAACCTAACTGTAACCTAACCTAATACCTAACCTAACCTAACCTTAGCCAGCAACCCAACCCAACCCAACCCAACCCAATAATAACCCAACCTTAACAACCCAACCCAATAGCCCAGCCTTTCTTAACCTAACCTAGCCTAACTAACCTCCAACCTAACCTAATATAACCTAACTAAACACAGGCTTAATCGACTTTGATCATAGCAGCAACCTAATCTAAGGTAATCAAATTTCAAATTAAAAATAATGATTTATGTTACCTCCCGCAAGTAGTTACCGAATTTAACACACACTGGTTGTCAAATATTTAATTCCTCTTTGTTTTAATGTAATGTAGAGGTAATCGTAAAATATATTAAGATGCGTTTGCTACAAATAATGAAGAACAATTTTTATCAATGGTTTTAACCAATAAAATTTTTGAATAATTAAAATAAAATTGTTTACAAAAACTTAAGAATATTATTCAAAAATTAAAAGAAAAAAAATTAAGAAGTTCTTCAAGTTTACTAATACTGTAAATATTGAATAACTTATTTTCTCTTTCCTTGGGTAAATTTTAACTTTTTGCATTATTAACAAAACTTCACCAAAGAACGTAAGAAAAAATTGACATGACCTTAATTTTTATATCAAAATTAAAATTAAAAATTCGATTTTCTATAAAAAGAACTTACTTTTTTTATTTTTTTGTGCTTCAATTGATTTATTTTCCAATTCATGTTATTTATTTTTTATTTTATTTCAATGTAATATTTATTTTTTATATATATATATACTATATTATATATATATATATATATATATATATATATATATATATATATATATATATATGCCTATATATATATATATATATATAACAATAATATATACCACTACTATATACTATCTTTATAACTCAACCTATATATATATATATATATATATATATATATATATATATATAGATGAATTATATTTTTTATTAACTACAGTATGTAGCTAGAGAACGGCAGGTCCTACAGTAAAACATTATATATTTGGAATCAGGCAGAAAATTCTAAGGATGGGATTTTAACTTTTTTTCTTTTTTTTTTTTTTGGAAGTAAATTTTTTTAATTAAAGAAAAAAAAGTAAGCCGCAAAGATGACAGGAGTCAGGGTCTCTCAGCCTCCCGGGTGGACGACAGGGGGACTAATCCCCCCTCCGGGTGGGTCTCCGGAACCCCAACTCTTTGGTCTTTGGGTGTCACTTGGGGTTCCTCAAACTATCCCCTCCCGGGGTATAAACTGTCCCCCCCCCTGTCCCCCGTCGGCTCGAGCCCCCTAAATTTGGTGAAATAATTTTGTTTTTTTTTTGGAAAATTTTTAAAGCCTTATTTCATTTTGTGGAGATAAAGTTTAAGTGCTATGATTTAGTTAAAATTGTAGTTAGGTACATGCTTGCTCTTGCCTCTAGGTGTTTATGAGATGTTTAAAAAGTCTGTTCATGTATAAGGAGAGTTTTTTCAGTAGTTTGATGCCTAATATTGTGTTATGAGTGCTTTAGAGACAAGATTACCTATGTTTGAGACAAGAAAGCTTTGACTGTCTTGTGATTTTCCGGTAGTTGAAGTGTATTGGATCATAGGTGTTTGAATCCTATTTTGCAAAGATATTGCGTTGTTACTTTTAGGTGGAGAAGGTGTCATTATGGTTTTCATTGATTCGTTCAAGATTGAAAGGTCGTTTTGGGAGTTGCGTAATTTTTTCAAGACCTACCAAGTTCTTTCATTATATGAACTACTTAAATTTTCCTGTAGGTGTACTTTAAATTTATTTCCTTCGCAAGTTATTATTTAAGTGTATAGATGCTTGCTTTTTCTTTGTTATTGGGGCTGCTTTCAGTGCTTTTAAATTGTTTCTCTGTTTGATTAGTTTTCAAACTAATATGGAGAGATAGAAATTTCATTTTTTATTATATTATATAGGTTGGTGTTGTAATCTCTCTGTTTATGTATACATATATATAGGGTCGTAATTACTTGCTAAATTGGTGGCTTCTTTTATGAGCAAGCCCCTATATAAGAGGATAGTAATTTAGAAATCCATATTTGAAATGATGTTTTTATTCAACATAAGTAGA
Organism: Trachelipus rathkii; assembly: GCA_015478945.1. Lineage (NCBI taxonomy): Eukaryota > Metazoa > Arthropoda > Malacostraca > Isopoda > Trachelipodidae > Trachelipus > Trachelipus rathkii. Next base: position 18,658 of record JABUQX010090477.1, on the reverse strand, counting down.
GATATTCAATATACCATGATAGATCGGTTATCAGATTAATATTTGGGTATGACGATACTATATGGTAATTGTAGTTCAGGTAGTTTGATAGGTATTACTATTAGAAACAACCGGAGAAAAATTACAATTGGATGTAAGGTGATAAGGTAGTCAAGCTCCTTATATTAATTATTAATTGATATTATATATGTGACTAATAGCAAAGAAATCTAAAATTTGTTTTTTAATATGATTATTTGTGTAAGGAATCGAGTTTCAATAAAATAAATTTGGACATACCTTAGTAATTTAGGCAGGTTGTTTTGAAAGGTGTATCTCATGATTTCACAAAACCGTTGAAAAATATACCAATATTAGATGTAGTGATAAAGAGTAGTATACAATCATATTATATTTATTGTATATATTGATATGTGTAAATAGCAAGAAATCTAATAAATTTGTTTTTAATATGTATTCTAATATGGTAGATCGTTTACTAGATATAATAATTTGGGCTACCTAGTAAATATTAGGGCAAGATTGTTTGAGTGTATCTCCTGATGCCAACAACCGTTGAAAAAATATGTTACAATTTGAAGTGTAGTGATAATAAGCGTGAGTGCATATTAATTATTATTATAGTTGCTCATAATAATAATTATTAAGTGTACCAAATATGCAAGGAATCATCTACAATGTTCAGTAATAATAGTCGGAATACCTTCATTGTTGGATACAGAAGTTTTAAATCCAGATAACACCTATATAGAAGTTCCCTCCTCATTGTAACTCCTAGGCAGTAAATGTTTATTTGAGGCTAATTTACAATCCTGTTGCCCACCAACGTTTTGGAAGGGGATATATATCTCAATACATTTGATGTATGGATTTATAACAGCGTAGTCAAGTTTTAACTTTAATATTGTATAACTATGTGTGTCCACACTAGCCATAAGAAAATTTTTACTATAATTTGTTTATAAATAAAGTAATCTCTGTAGATTACGAAGTTTACAAATAAATAATTTGGGGCTCCTATGGGTAATCTTATACGCAGGTGTTTTCAGTATCTCCTTTATTGCACAACCGATGTATAAAATATATTTACAATTTGATTGAAATAGTAGTGAATGAAAGCGTAAAAGAATATATGTAACAAGTGGAGATATATGTATATTAGTAATATATGTGATAAAATGCAAGGAAATCTAAATTTGTATTAATTATATATTCATGTTTGATCGGTTTCAGATAATAATTTGGGCTCCTATAAGTAAGTTACTTAAAGGAAGCAGGTGTATTGAGATTGGTATGAATTCCTTTAAGCACATACCGTGATGAAAATTTATACAGAATTTGATATAATGTAGTGTGAAAAGCGTGAGTTCAAGCTAATTATAATATATGTGTGATAAATGTGTAAATAGACAAAGGAAATCTAAATTTGTTTAATATGGATATTCAAATGTTAGAAATCGATGGGTATGTTCTAATTAAATAATTTAGGAGCTCTAGGGTAATTTTACGCAAGTAGTGTTTGAAAGGTATCGTCCTATTGCAAAGCGAATGGGAAGGAAAGCGATTTCACGAAATATGAATGTTAGTGATTAGAAGCGTAGTCAAGATTATTTATATTGTTATATATGAAATAACAAGCAATTAGAGAAATCTAAATTTGTTTAATGTGTATTCATGTTAATCCGAAGTTTCAGATAATAATTTGTTCCTAGGTAATTTAGGCAGGGATTTTTGAGGTATTAATCTCTAATTGCACAACCTGGAGAATAAAAAGATTATACAATTTGATGTAGTGGTTCATCCATTTAAAAAAAGCGTTTCACCATATTTATATATAAATGTAATACCAAGGTGGAATTTAAAAGATTTCTATTTAAAATGATGAATTTTCATGTTTAGATTATCGGGTAATATCAGATAAATATTATGGTATAGGTTAAAATTTAGAGCAGGTGTTTGAGAAAGGGATATCCTCCTTGCACAACCGTGAAAATTACAATTTTAGAGAATGTAGTGATAAAGCGTATAATAGAATAACGTAGTCAAGGAAAGACTTATTATATTGTGATATGATGCTAAATAAAGCAAGGAAAGTCTAAATTTGTTTAAAATAGATATATCAATGGTTAGATTCGGTAATTTCAAAAGATAATAATTTGGCTCCTGGTAGAAGTTTACATTTGAAAATTTGGCAAACGTACTCAAAGTTTTGGTAATAAATTTAACAATTTGATAGAAAAAAAATGTTTATAAAGAATATCAACTATAATTAAAGATTATATTGTTATATGGTATGTAATAGCAAGGAAATCTAAATGTATTTAATATGTTATTCAGTTATGATCGATTTCGAGATTAAATTAATTGGGCTCCTAAGAAGTAAATTTAGGCAGAAGTGTTTGAGGATAATTCCTGTATTGCACAACCGGAAAAATAAATTTTACATATAATTAACAGATGTAGCAAATAAAGCGTAGTCAAAGGCTATATTTAATAATTGTTATTATGAAAATGTAGATAGGAAGGAATATCTAAAACTTTGTCGATGAATAAATTAAATGTATTCTAATGTTAGAATCGGTTTCAAGATAAAAGTAATTTGGGCATACACATGGTAATATTAGGCAGGTTTTATTGATTATAGATGTAAATGTAGGTATCTCTAATGAATTGAAATCACACAACCGTGAATTAAAGATAAAATTTACAAATTTAATGAGATTGTAAGTGATAAAGCAAGTATGTCAGCTTATTTATAATTGTTAAAGTGTTAAATAAGTAAGGAAATCTAAATTATTGTTGTTAATAGTGTATCATGTTAGAATGATCGGTTTCAAATAAATAATTTGGGGTGCTAATAGGTAATTTAGGCAGGAATGTTTGACGTATTGCATTACCTGTTGCAACACTGAGGGAAAATTATTTTACAATGTGAATATTTAGGTGATAAAGGCGTAGTCAAGCTTAATTTATATTGTTAATGTTTATAAGCAAGAATCTAAATTTGTATTATATGAATTTTCATGTTAGATCGGTTTTAGATAATAATTTGGCGCTCCTCGGTAATGATTAGCAAGAGTGTGTTGAAGGTATCTCCTTATAGCAACGCAACCGTGAAAAGTGTATATAAACTTTGAGCACTGCTGAAAGTGAATGATAAAGCAGCTAGTCAAGCATTAAAATGACTGAGTTGTAACAAAATTAAATGCTGTGCAGAATAGCAAGTGAATCTGAAGATTGGGTTATGTGAATTAGACCTGATAATCGATGTTTAAATCGTGGTTTGACAGATATGATACATCCTTAGAGCTCATGTAGATTAAAAGTGCAAGGCGTTAAGATTCTCCTTGACAACGTGTAGCAAATATTTGAAAATTAGACCCTGTGGGCCCGTAGATACGTCCAGCGTAATGATAAAAGAACGTAGTCCAAACTTATTTATATTGTTATATGTGTAATAGCACAAGTAAAATCTAAAAAATGATGGTTTTAATATGTAATTATCATATGTTAAAATCAGAAGGTTTTCAGTATAATAATTGGCTCCTAGGGTTAATTTATAATAGCAGATTTTAAAGGGTATCCCTTTTCGCACACATCGTTGAAAAATTTATAATGTTGATTTTGTGAGTGATTTAAAGCAGTAGTCAGACTTTATTTTATTGATTATAATGTGTAATAGCAAGGAAATCTATATTTGTTTTAACCCCAGTTAAAATGCCCGAAATTTAAAAAAGTTAAAAAAAAAAATGGCGAAAATTCAAGATATATAGGTCTAATTTTAAGTCATCAGGAGACATTTTTACCCAAGAAATTAAAAAAAAAATTACCGTCTCTTCGTATAGAGATGTAATAGCAAACGGAATTCATAAATTAATGTTATAATAGCATATTGTGAATAAGCAAAAAAGCTAAATAATGTCATTGTATACATGTTAGATCGTGGCGAAAATAATAATTTGGCTCCTAGGTAATCTTCAGGGCAAGGTGTTTTGAGGTATCTCCTTTGAACAAACGTGAAAAATTTACAATTTATGTAGTGATAAAGCGTAAGTGCAACGCTTCTTTATATCTGTTAATAGTGTAATAGCAGGAAATTCTAAAATTTTGTTTAATATGTATTCCTGCTTAGATTCGGTTCAGATAAATAATTTGGGACTCATAGGTAATTTGCAGAAGTGTTTGCGAGGTATCTCCTATTGCCACAACCTGTAAAAATTTACAATTTGATGAATTAGTGATAAAGCGTAGTTCAAGCTATTTTATATTGTTATTATGTGTAAATAGCAAGGAAATCTAAATTTGTTTAATATGTTATTCATGTACAGTATCGGTTTCAGATAACTAATTGGGCTGCGCTAGAGTAATTTAGGCAGCGTGTTCTTGAGGTATCTCCCTTTCCACAAACAGTTGAAAAATTTACAATTTGTCTGTAGTGATAAAGCGATACGTCAACTTATTATATTGTTATATGTGTAATAAGCAAAGAAATCTAAATTGTAAATTTGTTATATATTGTATTCATGTTAGATCAGTGGTTTCAGAAAATAAATTGGGCTCCTAGGTAATTTAGGCAGGTAGTTGAGATATCTTCTTTGCAAAACCGTGAAAAAATTTAACAATTTGATGTAAGTGATAAAGCGTAGTCAAACTTTATTTATATTGTTTTATGTTGTAATAGCAAGGAATTATAAATTTGTTTTAATATGTATTCATGTTAGATCGGTTTCAGATAAATAATTTGGGCTCCAAGGTAATTAAGGCAGGTTTGAGGGTAATTAACTCCTATGTGCAAAACCGTGAAAAATTATACAATTTATTGATGATGTATGATAAAGCTGAGCAAGCTTAATTTATATCTGTTATATGTGTAATAGCAAGGAAATCTAAATTTGTTTCTTAATATGTATTTCATGTTAGATCGGATAGTACAGATTTATAATTTGGGCTCGCTAGGTAATTTAGGCAGATGTTGGAGGTTCTCCTTTGCACAATGTGAAAAATTTACAATTTGAGTTGAAAGTGAGTAAAAGCGTAGTCAAGCATTATTTTATTGGTATATGTTTAGGAAGAAAGTGAATCATAATATTTTTTTTTAAACCCAAGTAATGCCTGAAAATTAAAAAAGGTTAAAAAAAAAAATTTAAAAATTAATATATATAGTCTTTTTAGTCTAGAAATATCAATTTCCAGAATTTAAAAAAAATTCCGCTCTTTGCATAGTTGTAAATAGCAGGAAATCTAAATTTGTTGAAATATGTATTCTGTGTAAAGCAAGAAATCTAAATTTGTTTGTTAATATGTATTCATGTTAGAATCGGTTTCAAATAATAAATTGGGCTCCTAGGTAATTTAGGGCAGGTGTTTGAGGTAATCTCCTTTGCACAACCGTAGAAAAATATACAATTTGATGTAGTGATAAAGGAGATCAAGCTTTCTATTATATTGTTATATGTGCAATAGCAAGGAAATCTAAATTTGTTTAATAATGTATTCCTTGTTTAGATCGGTTTCAGATATAAATTTGGGCTCATAGGTAAATTAGGCAGGTGTTGAGGTATTAACCTTTGCACAACCGTAAGAAAATTACAATTATTGATATGTAGTGATAAAGCGTAGTCAAGACTATTTATATTGTATATATGTTGTGATAATAGCAAGAAATCTAAATTTGTTTTAAATGTATTCATGTTAGATCGGGTTTCAGATAATAATTTTTTGGGCTCATAGTTAATTTAAGCAGGTGTTTGAGGGTAATACTCCTCCTTTAACCAACCGTGAAAAATTTACAATTGTTGTAGTGTGATAAAGCGTAGGTCCAAACTTATGGTATATAATTGTGCATCATGATGATAATAGCAAGGAAATCTAAACTTTGTTTTAATATGTATTCATGTTAGAATTCGGTTTCAGATAATAATCTTAGGGCTCCTAGTTAATTTAGGCAGGATAATGTTTTTGATTATAAGGTTATCGTTTATCTTGCAAAAAACCAGGCTGAAAAATTTACAAATTTGATGTTAAGTGATAAAGCGTAGTCAAAACTTATTATATAATTGTATTAAATGTGTGAATAGCAAGTGAAAATCTAATATATTCGTTTTAGATAAATGATATCATGTAGATCGGTTTCAGATCCAATAATTTGAGGATATCATAGGTTAGATTAAGCAGGTTAGATTTGAGGTATCTCCTTGAACACAACCGTGATAAATAAAATTGTACAATTTGAGTGTAGGGATTTAAAAGAACAGTAACGTAGGATCAAAGTACTTATTTTATACATATGTGATTATTATGATGTAATAGCAAGAGATAAATTACTAAATTTGTTTGAATATGTATCCAATGTTAGATCGTTTCAAATAATATTTGGAGGCTAATTAGGTAATATTAACCGGCCACGGGATGTATTGAGGATATCTCCTTTTGCCAAAAACTGTGAACAAAGATTTACAATAAGTGATTAGTGAATAAAGCGTAAGTCAAGCTTATTTAATGATTCGTTATATGTACGTAATACGCAGAGAGAGAGACAAAGTCTAAATATTGTTAATTTGATATTCAATTTTAGTAGCATCGGCTTCTGATAACAATATTACGGAAAGCTCCTAGGTAAAATTAGGGACAGGTCTAATTGAGGATCTCCTGTTGCAACAGAACCGTGAAAAATTGATATTAAATTTTGATGTAGTAGATGAAAGCGTAGTCAAGACTTAAAATTTATATAGTTGATGATATATGAGTGTAATAGCAAGAAAACTGAAGTATGTAAATTTATATAATCATGTCAGTTAGTATCCGGTTTCAGATAATAATTCACCTCAGGCTAATAGGTCCAACACCTCTCTAGGCAGTGAAGTATTGAGGTATCTCGCTAAGTATGCACAACTGTGAAAATGGTGAGCGAATTTGGAGGTGCACCGCCACCTGTAGTGATAAAGACGTGCAGTATCACAACAATATAATATATGTGTATAATGCAATCCGCTAAATCAGGCAGAAGGTAAATGCTAGATAGAAGTATGTAGGCAACAGTTTAAAATACTAAGGATATTCCTATTTTCATCGGTTAAAGATAATAATTTGGGCTCCTAGGGTAATTAGGCAGGTGTCTCTGAAGGGTATCTCTAGATTGCACAATCGATGAAACTGACTGGTTAATAATTTAAGACTGTACGTGATAAAAGAACCGCTAAGTCCCAAGAACTTATAATATTATTGTAGTTCGATCACTACAATGTGCTAATAGCAAGGAAATCCCCTAAAATTTGTTTATAACCGGCCCATTAATGCCCGAAATTAAAAAAGTATAAAAAGAAATAAAAAGTGTGTAAAAGAAGTTAAATAGGATAGTACTAATGATTTGCAGTCCTAGCAAATCATCAATTCACAAGACACTATCTAAGAAAAAAATTCCGTCTCTTTCATAGTGTATCAGGCAGGAAAATCTAAATTTTGTTTTCAATAGGCATATTGTAATATAGCAAGGAAATCTAAATTTGTATAAATAATGTATTACAATGGTATACGATCGGTTTTCAGAAAATAATTTTGGGACCCTAATAAAGTAATTTTAGGCAGGCTCGTTTGTCAGGTCAAAGGTATCATCCTCTGGCAAACCTCAATAAACTTATACAATTTCGAGGCCATGTTAGAGATAAAAGCGTAGTCAAGCTTATTTATATTGTCTATATGTGTTACATAGACAGGAACAAATCTAATAATAGTTTTAATATGTATTACATTAGAATCGGTCATCAGATAACCCTAATTTGGGCTCCTAGTAATCTTAAGGCAGAGGTAGTATTGACCCGATATCCTCCTATTGCCACAACCGTGAAAGAATTACAATTTGATCTGCTGACAGATGAATAAAAAGCACACGTCAGTCAAATCTGTAAAATTATAGTTCCCATATCCGAATAATGATTAGGCGCAGCAATAGCAATACGAAATCTTAAAAAATCTTCGTTTTAAGTCATGAATATCCCTCATGTTAGAGCAGGTTCACCGATATCAATAATGAGCTGTCCCTAAAGAGGAAATTTAGGCAGGTGTGAATTGAGGATAGTCAATATATAATGCAAAACCGCTCAAAAATTATACCACGAAATTTAATCGTGCAGTGATTAAAAAGCAGTAAGTCAAACACTATTGCGATGATATTGTTATAATGTGTAATACTAGAAATTCTAAATTATGTTTGTAATATTGTATATCATGTTAGATCGTTTCAGAATACACGATAAGTGTAGAAGATTCAATGAGGGTGAAAATATAAAGCAGGTGTATTGAAAGAATCTCCTTTGCACAGACCGTAGAAAAAATCTCTCACCACAATGATTGAGCTGTAGTAGATTACACAAAGCGTAGTCAAGAACTGATTTAATAATTGTTATATGAGCTAATGCAATAAGCGAAGAGAAAAAATCTAATTGGTTTATGAATAGATAGTATATCATGAGGATCAGAGTATTCAAGATAATAACTCTAATGGATCGGCTCATATGTAATTTAGGCAGGTGTGTGTTTGAGATACTCCTGTTGCACTGAACAGGTGAAATGACTAGATTTAAGACTTGTAGTGATTTAAAAGTGTGAATCAAGTTATTTAGATATCATTATATGCGAATGGTGTAACCAAAATAAAGACAAGAAGAAAAAACTTATCAATTTGTTTTAATATGTATTCCTGTTAGATCGCAAGCTATCTCAGATCCAATAAATGTTGAAGCTGCCCTAGATAAATTAGGCCAAGATGCTTTGAAAGTATACTCCTTTCGCACAACCGTTGAAAAGAAAATCCAAATAACAATATATGATGTAGTGAGTGGAAACGCGCTAGTGCAAGGCCCTATTTATCACTTTTATATGGCTGAATCAATCAAGCCAAATCTAAATTATGTATTGCGTAATATGGATCATGTTAGATCGGGTTTCGAGGATAAATAATTTGAGAGGTCTTCTAAGGTACCACTTCACGGGCACAGGCTGTTTGTACTCCCCACCGGTACTCGCACTATGCGTACAAAAAACCCAGTAAGAAAAATTTGACAAAGGTTTATCCCCAGATGTGAACCGTGATCAACAGCCCGTAGGTCACAAAACTTATATTATAACCTTCGTTCATATGGGTGTAAATAAAGCAAAGGAAAATCAACATCTTGTTTAGATCGTGTAAGGTTCATGTAAGAGTACAGATTTCAATAAAGAATTTATTGTAGTGACAGACGCATCCATTCACGGATTTATTGACGTTACCTCCTTTGCACAAGCCGTTGAAAAATTATACAAATATTAATTGTACGTGATACCAAGGCGGTAAAAGTTCAAAGACTTATTCTTTTTGTATATTGGCTAAGTCAGAAATATCAAGGAAATCTATAGAAATTTGTATTAAACATAGTATTCGATTGTATCAGATGACGGGTTTCAGTGGATAAATAAATTTGGCGCTGCCTAGGTAATTTATGACAGTTGTTTGAGGTATCTCTTTTGCAACACAACAACTTGAAGGCACAGACAGGTATAGCAATCCCTGTGCATCCTCAGGTGATTAAGACTCAGGTCAAGCTGCCCGTAAACGTTTATATGTGTAACATGATGTCGTAAATCCCCAGCAAAAGGAAATCAATAAAATTTTCCTGAATTTCTAATATGAATATTCAATAAGTTAGAATCGCAGGTTTAGATATAATTGGGCTGCTAGATTAATTTAGCAGTAAGTGATTTCAGGTACCTCCTTTGGCGACCAACGTGAAATTATACAACTGGCAATGAAATGGCTGTAGTATAAAGAGTAGTCAAGAGACCAACTACTATTTATATCCCTAAGGAAAGTTATGAAGACATGGTATATACCTCAAGAGATAATCTAGAATTTGTTGTAAAATATGTATTCATGGTCGATAAGATCGTCTCACAGATAATTAGTTTAAGAGATGCTGAGGGGCAATATAGTTTATGGGAAAGAGTGTTTCTGCACCGGGATCTCGCCTAATTGCAAGAACAACCGTCGAAAAATTTACAATTTAGCACCTGTGACGATAACAGCGTAGTCAGAGCCTTGATTATATATATGTTATGAGGTGTGGAATAGCAATGAGTGCGAAATACCTACAAATTATGTGTTTAATATGTATTCATGTTAGACGGTTCTGCATAGAAATCAAGTTGGGGCCTCCGACTAGGTCCAATTTAGGCAAGTCAGCTATTCGCAAATAAGTAATCTCCTTTTGCAACAAACACTGATGAAAATTAATATAATTTGATGTGTGATTAAATAAAGCGTAGTTCCAAGCATTTAGTTTATATATGATTTAATAAGTGTAATAGCAAGGAAAATCTAAATTTGTTTTAATATTGTATTCATGTTAGATCGGTTTAACATAGAATAAGTTAATTTAGGAAAGCTAAATAGGTTTTAATAGGCAGGATGTTGAGTAGGTAGATATCTCCTATATGAAGTCAAACAACATGTAGAAAAATTACAATTTTGATGTAGTGATAAAGCGTAGTCAAACTTATTTACTATATGTTATATGGTAGATAGCAAGTAATCGTAAATTTGTTTTTAATATGATTATTCATGTTAATCGGTTCAGATAATAATTTGGGCTCCTAGGTAATTTAGGCAAGGTGTTTGTTAGTATCTCCTTTGCCAATCGTGGAAAAATGTAAATTTGATGTAGTGAAAAGCGTAGTCAAGTTATTTATATTGTTATATGATGTCAATAGCAAGGAAATTCTAAATTCTGTCTTTAACCCATTTAATGCCGAAATAAAAAGTTAAAAAAAAAAATTAAAAAATTAATATATTAGCATAACACACAATTTTATGAATATTCAATTTCCAAGAAATTTAAAAAAAAATTCCGTCTCTTTCATAGTGTAATAGCAAGGAAATCTAAATTTTTTTAATAGCTATATGTGTAATAGCAAGGAAATCTAAATTTGTTTTAATATGTATTCATGTTAGATTGGAGTTTCAGATAATAATTTGGGCTCATAGGTAATTTAGGCAGGTGTTTTGAGGTATCTCCTTTGCGCCACCGTAAAATATTTACATTGTATGTTAGTGATAAAGCTAGCTCAAGCTATTTATATTGTTTTAATGTGTAAATAGCAAGTAAAATCTAAGTTTGTTTTAATATGTATTCATGTTAGATCGGTTTCAGATAATAATTTGGGCTCCTAGGTAATTTAGGCAGGTTTTGAGGTATCTCCTTTGCAACACCGTAAAAATTTACAATTTGTTGTAGTTAATAAAGCGAAGTCAAACTTATTTATATTTTTTGTGTAATAAATAGCAAGAAAATCTAAATTGTTTAATATGTATTCATGTTAGATGCGGTTTCAGATAATAATTTGGGCCTCCTAGGTAATCTTACGCAGGTAGGTTTGAGTATCTTCTTGTCAAAACGCGTAAAAAAATTATACCAATTGATCGTTAGTGATAAAGCGTAAGTCAACTTATTATATATTGTTATATGATGTAATAGCTAGGAAATCTAAAATTTGTTTTAATATGTATTTTCATGTTAGATCCGTTTCAGATAATAATTTTGGGCTCCTAGGTAATTTTTAGGCAGGTGGTTGAGGTATCTGCTTTGCACAACCTTGAAAAAAATAACAATTTGATAAAGTAATTAAGCGTTAGTCAAGCTTATTTATTATGTAATATGTGTAATAAAGGAAATCTAAATTTCTTTAATATGTATTCATGTTAGATCGGTTTCAGATAATATTGGGCTCCTAGTTTCATCTTAGGCAGGCTGTTTCAGAAAAAGGTACTTTAGCACCCACACGTCAAACCAAAACTCTCTAATAATTCAAACTACTAAGTGTCATATAACAAACCGCCGTAGTCAAGCTATATTTATTATTGTTATATGTGTTAATATCAAGGAAATCTAAATATTGTATTTAATGATGTATTCATGTTAGGCGGTTACAGATAATATTTGGGGGCTCCTAGTAATTTAGGCAGGTGTGTTTGAGGTATCTCCTGCACAACCGTGAAAATTTACGAAAATTGATGTAGTGATAAAGCGTAGTCAAGCTAAATATTTGTATTGATATTAATGATTTTTATAGATCGTTAAACCTAAATTTGTGTTTAAATATGTATTCATGTAAGATCGGTTTCAGATAAATAATTTGGGCTCCTAGGTAATTTAGGCAGTGTTTGAGGTATCTTACTTTTGCACTAATTTATAAAAAATATACCAATTTGATGTAGTGATAAAATGCGTAGTGAAGCTTATTTATATTGCGTTTTATGTGTATTAGCAAGGAAATCTAAATTTGTTGTATAATGTATGTAAACTATAAAATAAATAAAATCCTACTCTCCTAGGTAATTTAGGCAGGTGTTTGAGGTATCTCCTTTGCACAACCGTGAAAAATTTACAATTTGATGTAGTGATAAAGCGAATTCAAGCTTATTAATATTGTTATATGTGTAATAGCAAGGAAATCTAAATTTGTTTTAATATGTATTCATGTTAGATCGGTTTCAGATAATAATTTTGCTCCTAGTTAATTTAGGCAGGTGGTTTGAGGTACCTCCTTTGCACAACCGTGAAAAATTTACAATTTTATGTAGTGATAAAGCCTATTAAAGCTTATTTATATTGTTATATGTGTAATAGCAAGAAAATCTAAATTTGTTTTAATATGTATTCATGTTAGATCGGTTTCAGATAATAATTTGGGCTCCTAGGTAATTTAGTCAGGTGTTTGAGGTATCTCCTTTAAACAACCGTGAAAAATTTACAATTTGATGTAGTGATAAAGCGTAGTCAAGCCTATTTTATATTGTTGATATGTGTAATAGCAGAAATCTAAATTGTTTTTAATATGTATTCATGTTAGATCGTATTCAGATAATTAAATTTGGAACCCTAGGTATTTAGGCCAGGTGTTTGGGCATCACCTTTGCCGACCATCGTCAAAAATATTTTACAATTTGATGTAGTATAAAGGCGTATTCAATCATATTTATATTGTTATATGGTATGTAAAGAAATCTAAATTTTTATATACCTATTCATAATAGATCGATTTCAATAATACTTTGTAGCCCCTAGAGGTAATCATAGCAGCTGTTGAAGTATTCTCCTTTGCGCACACCGTGAAATATTACAATTGTTTTTGTAGTGATAAGCGAATTCAAGCTCTATTTATATTGTTATATGGTTAATAGCATAGAAATCTAAATTTGTTTTAATATGCTTTATCAATGTTAGATCGGTTTCAGATTAATAATTTGGAATCCTAGGTAATTTAGGCAGGTGTTCTAGGTATCCTCCTGTTGCACAACCGTGAAAAAATTTACAATTTAGATGTAGTGATAAAGCAATTCAAGCTCATTTATATTATTCTCTAGATTAATATCAAGGAAATTAAATTTGTTTTAATATGTATTCATGTTAGATCGGTTTCAGATAATAATTTTGCTCCTAGTTAATTTAGGCAGGTGTTTGAGGTACCTCCTTTGCACAACCGTGAAAAATTTACAATTTTATGTAGTGATAAAGCCTATTAAAGCTTATTTATATTGTTATATGTGTAATAGCAAGGAAATCTAAATTTGTTTTAATATGTATTCATGTTAGATCGGTTTCAGATAATAATTTGGGCTCCTAGGTAATTTGGCAGGTGTTTGAGGAGGTATCTCTTTTAAACAACCGTGAAAAATTTACAATTTGATGTAGTGATAAAGCGTAGTCAAGCCTATTTATATTGTTATATGTGTAATAGCAAGGAAATCTAAATTTGTTTTTAATATGTATTCATGTTAGATCGTTTTTCAGATAATAATTTGGGGCTCCTAGGGTAATTTAGGCAGGTGTTTGAGGTATCTCCTTTTCACAACTGAAAAAAATTTACAATTTGATGTAGTGATAAAGCGTATTCAATCATATTTATATTGTTATATGTGTAATAGCAAGGAAATCTAAATTTGTTTTAATATGTATTCATAATAGATCGATTTCAGATAATAATTTGGGTTCCTAGGTAATTTAGGCAGGTGTTTGAGGTATCTCCTTTGCACAACCGTGAAAAATTTACAAATTGTTGTAGTGATAAAGGCGTAGTCAAAGCTTATTTATATTGTTATATGTGATAATTACAAAGGAAAATCTAAATTTGTCTCTTAATATGTATCATGTTAGTCGGTTGTCAGATAATAAATTTGAGATCCTATGGAATTACGGCAGGTGTTTTTGAGGAACGAGCGGAGCCCACAACCGGTGATGAAGTTCACAGTTGATGTAGTGATAAAGCGAATTCAAGCTTAATTTTATTGTTAATATGTGTAATAGCAAGGAAATCTACGAATTTGTTTTTAATATGTTATTCATGTTAGATACGGCTCAGATAATAAATTTGGGGCTCCTAGGTAATTTAGCAGGTGTTTGAGGTATCTTTCTTTGCAAACCCGTGAAAAATTTACAATTTTGATTAAGTGATAAAGCGTAGTCAAAGGCTTATTTATATTTTATAAGTGTAATAGCAAGGAAATCTAAAATTTTTTTAATTGTATTCATGTAGATCGGTTTTAGATAATAATTTGGTCTCCTAGTTATTTGGCAGGTGTTTGAGTAATCTCCTTTGCACAACCGTGAAAAAATTTAACATTTGATGTAGGATAAAGCGTAGATCAAGCTTATTTATGTTGTTATATGTGAAATAGCAAGGAAATTCTAAAATTTGTGTTAATAGTATTCATGTATAGATCGCTGATTTCAGATAATAATTATGGGCTCCTAGGTATTTAGGCAAGTGTTTGAGGTACCTCCTTTGCACAACCGGGTAAAAAATTTTACAATTTGATGTGTGATAAAGCGTAGTCAAACCTATTTATATTGTTAATGTGTAATAGCAAAGAAATCAAAATTTGTTTAATATGTATTCCATGTTAGATCGGTTCAGATAATAATTTGGGCTCCTAGGTTAATAAGGCAGGTGTTTGAGGTTATCTCCTTTGCAAAACCGTTGAAAATTTACAATTTTGATGTGTGATAAAGCGTAGTCAAGCTTATTTATATTGTATATATGTGTAAATAGCAAGGAAATTCTACAATTTGTTTGTAATATGTATTCAGTTGAGATCGTTTCAGATATTAATTTGGGCTCCTTGTAATTTAGGCAGGTGTTGAGGTATCTGGCTTTGTAGCAAACCGCGGATAAAATTTACAAGTTGAGTAGTGATGAAAGGTGGGTCAAGCTTAGTTATATTTTATATGTGTAAGTTAGCAAATAAATCTAAGATTTGTTTTAATATGTAGTCATGTTAGATCAGTTTCAGATAATAATTTGGGGCTCCTAGTAATTTAGGCAGATGTTTGAGGTATCTCCTTTGCACAACCGGGAAAATTTACAATTTAAATGTAGTGATTAAAGCGTAGTCAGCTTATTTATATGTTATGTGTTTCAGTATAAGAAATCTAAAGTTGTTTTAATATGTATTCATGTTAAATCGGTTTCAGATAATAATTTGGGCTCTAAGGTAATTTAGGCGGTGTTTGAGGTATCTTACTTTGCACAACGTGAAAAATTTACAATTTGAGTAGTGATAAAGCGTAGTCAAGCAGTTTTATATTGTTTATATGTGTAAATAGCAAGAAATCTAAATTTTGTTTTTAAATATGTAATTGCATGTATAGATCGGAAATTCGATAATATTTGGGGTACTCCTTATAGAATAATTTAGGCAGGTAAGTTTAGGTAATCTCCTTTGCAAAAACCGTGTTTAGTTAAAATTTACAGAAATTTGATGTGTAGGAAAATAGAAGCGTAGTCAAACTATTTAATATTGGTTAAAGAATGGTGGAACAGAAAATGAACATCTAAAGTTGTATAATAATACTGTATTCATGTAGGAATCAACTTTCAGAGTAAGAAATTTGGCTTCCTAGAGGATATTTAGCAAGGAATGAGAAGAGACGAAAGATGTGAAGAATGTTTTGATATAAAGGTAAACCTCCTTTGACATACCGAAACCGTTGATAAAAATAATTATACAATTTAATATGTAAGTGATAAAAGCGTAAGTCCAAGTCAATGATAATTTTATTGGTTAATATGGAATGTAAAAAAAACATTCAAGGAGACAGTCTAAGATTAATTTTGTTTGAGAGAATATTGTTTCGATGTATAGATCGAGTTACAGATAATAAATCTTGAGAAACTGTCTGAAGGTAATTTAGGCAGGTAATGGAGGTATTCTCCTTTCAACAACCGTGAAAAATTTAAAATATTTAGATAAAGTGATAAAGCGTAGTCAAGCTAATATATATTGTTATATGTGTCGACCTACACACTCTGATAATCTTATAAATTTTATTATTTAAATATGTTAATATTATGTTATAGATGATTTCAGATAAATAATTTTGGACTACAGGAGTAATTTAGGCAGGTGTTTGAGGGTATCTTATTTGAAAGGGTAGGAAGTAAAAAATTTAAAAATTTCTAAATGATGTATTGATAAAGCGTAATTAAGCTTATTTATATTGTTAAGTATAGTTAAATAGACAAAAGAAATAACTAAAATTTGTTAATATTATATGCATTTAAGTTATTGAATCTGGTTATGAAAATTAAATTTGGGTCCTAGGTAAATTTAGAGCAGTAGTGTTATGAGATAGTATTTCCTTATGCGGTACAAAACCCCGTGACAAAATTGTACAAATTTGATGTATAGTGATAAGGCGAATTCAAGACTTATATATATATGTATAAATGTGTAATAGCAAGGAATCTAAATTTGTTTTAAATAATGTATTCATGTTAGATCGGTTTCAGATAATCAATTTTGCTCCTAATAGGTAATTTAAGGCAGAGTGTTATGAAAAGGTACCTCCTTTGACTAAACAACCGTAGAAAAATTAACAATAATTGTATGTAGTAGATAAGTGTAATTCAATCATATTTATATTGTAAATAATGTGTAAATAAGCAAGTAAGAAAAATCTAAATTCTTGTGTATGTTAAATATGTATATCAATTTAAAATGATCGAGTTCAAAAATAATAATTGGGAGTACTTAGTAATTATTTAGGCAAAGGACAGAAGAAAACGATAATAGTTTGAGGATATCTCCAATTTGCAGCAAACCGATAGAAAAATGATTACAATTTAGTTGTAGTATAAAAATGCCGAAATCAAAGGCTGTAGTTTAATAAATAGTTGTTAATGTGTCAATAGCAAGGAGTAATCTAATTTGTTTTAATATATGTTATTCATGTTTAGATAAGTTTCAGATAATAATTTGGGATCCTAGCGTAATTAAGGCGAGGATGCGTTTGACGAGGAACCTCCTTGAAACCAAACCGGGAAAAAATTCAAATTTAGACTGATAGTCCATAAGCGTGAGTCAAGAGACGTGTAGTGTACTATAGAGTATATAGTGTAATAGCGAAGGAAAATCAAATTTGGTTTTAAGTATGTTATTTCATTGTTATAGATGCGTTATCAGATAATAATTTGGCTCTAGGTAAATTATAAGCAGGGTATTTTAGAAGTATCTCCACATTTGCACAACGTGAAATATTTTACAATTAATGATGTCAGGTGATAAAGCGTAGTCAAACTTATTTATATTGTTATATGTGGAATAGAAAAAAATCATAAATTTATTTTAATATGTATTCATGTTAGCATCAGGTTTCAGATAATAATTTTGCTCCTAGGTAATTTAAGGTAGTGTGTTTGAGGATATCTCCTTTGCACAACACGGTCGAAAAAATTTAAAACCACCATTATAGAATGTAGCGATAGATAGTCGTATTAAGAGCGTATTAATATAATATTGTTTTATTTGATAATTAGCAAAAGAAATCTAAATTTGTGTAGTTAGAATATGTATTCATGTTAGAAAATCGGTTTCAGACATTGGGAATAAATTTGCGCTCCATGGTTAATTCTAGGCAGGTGTTGACGGTATCTCCTTTGCACAACCGATGAAAATTTACAATCATATCTTGATGTAGTGATAAAGCGAATTCAAGCTTATTAATATTGTTATATGTGTAATAGCAAGGAAATTCTAACAATTTGTTTTAAAGTATTCACTGTTAGAGCAGTGATTTTCAATTATTATTGCTTCCTAGATGTAAATTAATAGGCAGGTGCTTATGAGGTACCTCTCTATGTGGCACAACCGTGAAGAAATTTACGCAAATTTTAATTGTAGGATGTAAGATATTAAAGCTTATAATTTTATTTTATAATGTAAAATGTAATAGCAAGGAAAATCGATAAATTTTATTTAATAAACTGTATTTCATGGTATATAGATCTAGGTTTACAGATTAAATAATTTAGGTCCTAGGAATTTAGTCTTTTTATAATCAGAGGAGTGAAAAAAAATTATTTATGAAACAACACTAAGAAAGCAATACTAAGTTACGAAATGTATAGAATACGTGAGTAAGAAAAAAAGTTTACATTTGATATGTTAATGTGATAAAGCGTAGTCAAAGCCTATTTATATTGTTTATTATATATGTAATTTTTAATATTTAATAATCAATAGAAAATTTTGTTTATTAATTATGGTAATTGCAATTTAGATCTTTTGGTTTCAGTAATAATTAATAGGGCTACCTAAGCGTAATTTAGGCAGGTGTTATCTCCTCTTGGC
>JABUQX010090476.1:37500-52500 GCA_015478945.1 Trachelipus rathkii | reverse complement strand
ATACAGCTTACTTATAACTTCCTTACTCTTCTTGTAAACGACATTGCGATTTATTACACCTAGAATCTTATTAGCTAGCTTTCTTGTTTCCATACACGGATTATCTATACTTTCAGATTACTGCTTATAATGACATCCAAAATCTTTTTCTTGGTCCAATGACTCAAATCAATTTCTATTCATATAGTATATAAATCTTTTATTTGCGTAACCTATGTGAAGAACCTTACACTTTTTGCTATTAAAATTCATTTGCCACATATCTGCCCACCCAAGAAGTTTATCAAGATCATTTTAAATCTTTATGCATCCATCATTATTCTTTACTAAGGAAGCCAATTTGGTATCATCTTCAAACTTGGAAACATTACATTTAAATCCCTGGTCTGAATCATTTGAGCATATATGAGGAACAAGCCATTGACCTAAGAAATCGTTACGGACCACAAACATGTCTCCTCATTTTCATTATTAAATACTCTTAATTTTCTTTGATTAACTATTATTACTATTATTATTATTATTATTATTATTATTATTATTATTTTATTATTATTATTATTATTATTATTATTATTATTATTATTATTATTATTATTATTATTATTATTATTATTATTATTATTATTATTATTATTATTATTATTATTATTAAAAATTAAAATTAAGAGACTTAAGCAATCAAAATTTTGATCGCTTACATTTAATTTTCGTTCTGGGTGTTTGAAGCCCCTGAACCCCCCCCCCCCCCCCCTGTCAACGGCCTTATATAATATTATATATATATATATATATATATATATAATATATATTATATATATTATATATATATATTATATAGATATATATATATATATATAATATTATATATATATATATATATATATATATAGAGAGAGAGAGAGAGAGAGAGAAGAGAGAGAGAGGAGAGAGGAGAGAGAGAGAGAGAGCAGGAGAGAGAGAGAGAGAGTAGCAATATTGTTACAGAATAAATTAAATTTGCTGTATCCATGTTCAATGTTCATTATTTAAGATTTAATTTTTGGTGACCATGTTCAATATTCATTAAATATTTAAGATCAAATTTGAGTAGATTGACTCTTTAAAAAAAAACATTTTTTTTTTTTTTTATAAAATGTCATTCGGCAAAATCACGAATACAAATTTACGTTTAAAATTTTGAATCGAATTATAAATAAACAATTTCCTTTGTTTGTTTGTTTCGTTTCATGTTTTTCGTTTTGCATTTTTAATGAACTTTAAAAACGCAATTATTATTATTATTATTATTATTATTATTATTATTATTATTATTATTATTATTATTATTATTATTATTATTATTATTATTATTATTATTATTATTATTATTATTATTATTATTATTATTATTATTATTATTATTATTATTATTATTATTATTTATTAGTATTATTATTATTATGAGTTATTATTATTATTATTTATTATTATATTATTATTATTATTATTATTATTAATTATGGTTATTATTATTATTAAGTATACTTACTACTATTGTAATTGTTATTTCTAACATGGATCTTCAATTATTATGATATTATATTACTTATCTCATATTATTATTATATGTAAATAATACTTAGGTACATCTATAATGCACAGCTCCCTAGCGCTACGATTTATTCTATTAATTAGAACTTATTATTATTAACTTATTAATATTATTACTTCTTATTATTATTAAATTATTATGTTATTATTATTAATATTTATTATTATTATCTGTAATTTTACTGATTATATATATATTTCATTCATATAATATATTTTGTTAGATGTGATTAAAAGCTATCATCGGTCTATGATTCTATTTTAATCAATTATTAATGTATTATTATTTTATTATTCATATTATTATTAATTATCTCATTTATTATCAACTTTATTATTTATATTATTATCTACTATACCTAACTCATTAACATATCTAATCCTTATAACTATATTATTAACTCTCTGTGGCGTACTAATTTTATTAAATTATTATATATTATTATTAATCTTCCATTATATTATTATTATGATTATTTTATTATTATTATATTACTTGATATTATTATGTGATTATTATAATTATTATTCATTATTATATTATAATTAAATATATTCAACCATTCCTTGATTTATCGTATTAATTATTCAATTATTATTCATTATAAGTCATTGATTAAATTATTATTATTTAAAATTATTATTATTATTTATATAACGTTATTAATTATTTATCATTATTATTATATAATAATTATTATTAATATATTCATGTTTATATAATGATCCATGTAAAATGGTTTTTATATTTGATAAGTTTTAGAATATAATTTTACATTTATTATTATTTTTTAATAAGATTTAGATTCTAAACCATAGAAATGTAGAGTGTATTTAAATATTTTAATTATTATTCTAATTATTATCATAATTCCAATATTATCTACTTTAACTATTATTATCTACTGATAAATTCTAGCCTCATTAAATATTTTTATTATTTATTAATTATTCATTATATTAATTATTATTATTATTATTTTTATTATTGCTTATCATTATTATGATTATTATTATTATCCTATTATTATTATGATCAATTTAGTATTATTATTACTATTATTTTATTATTATTATATATTCATTATTTATTTTTCATTATTATCTCATTATTATAATTATTATTATTATTATTATCATTATGATTTATTATTATTATTGTATTATTATTATTATTATTATTATATTTTATATATATAATTTTTATTAAATAGTTTATTAATAAGTTTTCATTATTATTATTATTATTATTATTATTATTATTATTATTATTATTATTATTATTATTATTATTTTGTTAATAATTCCACAATATAATAAAACGATGTAATAGCCAAAAAAAATTAAAATTTAACATATAAAGTAACTTTACAAATGTGTCAAAAAAGTTCTATAAAAAGACACAACAGAAAATACTTCATCTAAACTTCTCCAGAAGAAAAAATCATGTCCACTTCTCAGAAAGGGTGTCCATAAGTCCGAAAAACTCTAAAGTAGGGGCTTACAGCCATCCTGGAGGTTCAAAGGTAAGAGCGTCGGACTTTCCTCTCAGAGTCGCTTCGTCGGATTCTTTTTCCTTTGAAAGCTAAGAAGAAAACTATTCCTGTTGAGATCATTTCTTCAGGACTTAAGAGCTTTGTTGAAGACTTGTATATTGTTGCAATATTTCGCCTCCGAACTCGAGGAATCTTAGGAAGAAATGAAATTAATTTGTGGGAACGACTATTATTATTATTTTGTTAATAGTTCCACCAATATAAATAAAACGATGTAATACCACAAAATATAAAAGAATTTAAAACATTATAAATAACTCACAATGTTGCAAAAAGTTCCATAAAAAGACACAACAGAAAATACTTGCATCTAACTCTCCAGAAGAAAAAATCATAATCCAAAGCCTTACTCAGAGAAAGGCGTGTTCCATAAGTCCGAAAAAACGTACGTTAAAGCTAGGGTGCTTACAGCCATTATATACATTATTATTATTATTATTATCTATTATTTATTATTATTATTATTATTATTAGTTATTATTATTATTATGATTATAATTTAATTACTTTATTATTATTATATTATTATTATTATTATATCATTATTATTATTATTATTATTTTATTATATTAATTATTATTATTATTATTATTATTATTATTATTATTAATTATGATTCTATTATTATTACCTTCACCAAAAAAGCTTTTAAAGTTCGGTGTAATTCCGATATTTTCAGATAGTTTTATGCCTCTATAGCCTATATATATAATCAAGCTCTATATACATTATTAGTATAATATATAAACTTATATATATTAAGAAAGTAATTAAATATGATTAAATCACAAACGAAATACATATACTCACAGATTATATACATCAACTATTCACATGTATATAAACTCCTATAATATAATAGTCCACAGATAATAACCGATTAATATAACTTCAGCACTCAATCCATAGCAACACACCTATATATTATATATCAATCAACAATACTAGTACTCATATATAATATACCTAATGACACTTGATCAAATCGTATCACCAGAAATATAGCTGACGCACCTAAATATGTCAGAGCATAGTATTACTACGCGCGCTCTCTCAGATCTTACCGCCTTTGAAATACAGTAATTGCCCAAAATGAATTTATTTTATTTTTTGTTGTTGTTGTTGTCTTGTTTCGTTTTCTCGGATGCGTCACACAGAGTCTCTTGTTTCATATTAACATTGCTATATCGTATCATCGTCAATGGATCAAATTCATATATCTATCATCCGAAACTGAGTTTTTTTGCACTCCTTCATTACTTTTCATTATGATCCATCTGATATGTCCATATCCTCTCACCTCGCGTCAAGATCTACTCATCTTCCTACTATTTTTAATTTCCGTGCTCTCGTCCCCGCACCTACTTATCTTTATTCTGTCGATCGCCTCTTATTTCTATAAGCACTACACCTACAACTGACACTTATTATATACCATTATTCCTTCACATTTCAAGATTTACTTAATATGTTAGAAAACCGTCTTTACTATTTAAATTTTTTTTTTACGTCTTTCATCTTACTATCTTTCCTAATTTATTATGTCACATAATTTTCGCACTTTGACTTCACAACATTTACCCCCACCTTCTAACCATTTACAACAACGAATAAGTACAATATTAATATTATATAACGCACCATATACTCTTAGAACAGTCATATCCGCACAGCTCATGAAACACTGACGTCTGGTAAGTTCTACTTTATCTAACTGGTTTTATCGAGACATAATGAATCAGATCTCTATTCATATATCCTAAGACCAAAAATCCACACGTTACTGCTATAGTCAATCTTATCTATCCATCACGAATTATAGTTTATTGAACCAATATATCATAATGCTCTCGACTTCTAATCATTTACTTATATTTCGTTAAGATACTTTTCAAATCATACTATATCGAGCTATCAGACCAAATTTCTATCTATTCTCCTGCTAATGTCACTCCGTTACCCAGCTAATTGTCTACTTCATCTGAAGAGTATGAAAATCATAACAAAAGCTCATATTCCGCACTTCTTTACTTTATCCTCCTATATTATCAAAATATCAACACTATATATAACCTATCTATATCCATATAATTCCTAAACTCTCATCGTTCTGTCATTGCACTAATCAACATTCTTACCACTTCTATCATCTATATACTCACTAATCTTTTTTCTAATTCTATTTAAACACTATATTCTTTACTCACACTTATATATCTTAACTACTCTAATTTTTTTTGGTCTTTAATATCATCACACTTCTCTCTATGACTATCCAATCTCTAATGGCTTACAATATGTTTTTCTTACTGATATCAATTATAAGTTGTATTTAATTATACGGAATTATACCATGATTAGTTATCTATTTTATTCTCCTACAAAGCAACAATGAAAAGGTAAAACAAGTTTTTTTTTAAAAAAATTTATTATTATGTTTATTATTATTAAAAAATTAATTGATCTATTCAGTCTTCTTTAACTTAAAATAGTAGTGTTTTACCGATACTCTCTGACATTGTGAATATGACGAACTGTGTGTGTAGCGTGTGTGTGTGTTAGGTGTGTGTGTGTGTAGATGTATGTGTTTTATATGTGAGTGATAATCTGCTAGAACTGACGCTCCATATATACCTAGAGCATTCAAATATACTCTATGGTCGCTAACGAGCTAATTCATCATTAATATAACTCTGAGAGACGAGCACACATACTGCTTTAAACTTTATATGTTCTCTCATTTAGCGATCATTATTCTCGTACCAAAGTTAAATTCAAAGTTATAGTGTACCTACACTGATTAAAAATGCTTCAGCACCGACTCTACCTTCAGTATTAGCTTATCATGACTTATTCTAATTATTTCCAATTATTAATTGCAGATACTCATATGTTTGTTACCATAATATGTGTATATTATATAAGAACTCATATACATATATCCATGAATGATATATACACCACAAACTAAATCAACCTTTCCAGCTCTCACAGGATACTATGAGAGTAGATAACAGTATATAATATACATACCTTATATCTAATATATATATATATAATTATGATTATATATATATATATATATATATATAATATTATATATATTAAGATATATAATATATATAATATATAATATATATATATATATAATATATATATAAATAATATATAATAATAATAATATATTATATATATATATATATATTAATTTATATATATATATAATATATTTAATATTATATTATATATATATATTAAATACATCACAACTACCTGATACGCTATACATTCCACTAATGTCGAAGCGTCTGCCGACGCGAACCATGAACCCCACGAATATCATGTACTAAGACAAACCTCATGTGTAGACGCACCGCTGCAAGGTGACTCACCCAGACAGCCAAGACCCCAGCACACCATCAAAAAAAACAATAAAAACACGGACAAAACTTCAACCAAAACATACACTAACAAAACAGAACAAAAAAGAACAAATAAGTCGTACCTCTGACACCCAGTAATAAACAAAACGAGCAATACTACAAAACCATAAAGTAGACGAGTAAAATAAAAGGACGAATAGATCAAACCAGATCAAAAAACACGCATAACGAGCCACCACCCGCAAACAGTCTCCACGTCCCTCTACCTATCCCCGAGTACTAAAACTAAACAGCCAAGACCACAACCAACTGGCCACGATACTCATATGACGTTTACAGGTTACAGATAGGACCAGAACGCTGTGTTAACTTTATTGTGCAAATAAAATAACAATCAGGGAACACAGTATACAGCCGATGTAATAGTGTGGGTGTATGGATTAAATTATGCACGCTATAGGGCTCCTCCCATAGCTGAATCAGCAACACCACACCATGGGACTACACAATGCACAATTATGCGAATACCCATGACAACCACACGTTCCTCTGCAGAAACAACCCACAGCCTTTAGTGATTCTGGCAGGCGAGGAACGGACTGTCCAATCGATGACTGTACAGTGTATCCACACGTAGCCTGCCAGACATGCTAGCACTATCTCCTCGACTCCTTCTGCGATTTCTCTTCCATAGATTCACGTCATTCTCGTTTTTGTGAGTCCCCGTTGGATACAATAAAAAGCGTTATCATGGCTCTCTCGTCACGTGAGAGGCGAGTTACCGTATTATACAACCACGTAAGTGGCTCATCCAGACAACTCCCCCGTCTCATGCGAAGTACAAGGACTATACTACACGAATCAGACTACAAACACTTGTCATGACGCAGTAGAGAGATTGACCACCCTTCGTGGCCGCAGAGGCACGCCCAGAAAACACAAATCTCGAGGTACCGTAACTCTGTTGACCGGTTTGGTGTGGGCGCAAAACAGAAGTTGTGTGATGCAGCTGTACCACGACTACCAGGAGCACGGCAGGGTGGTGGAGGCCCAGGGCAAGGGCACTTAACAGCCGTACCATATAAACTATCAACCAAAAACTTCCTAATTTAGCAAGCACCTAGACACCAACAAAGCCAAGATCAGAAAGAGAAAACAACACTTCTCCACTCAGAGACAGAGACTCTCATACACCCTGTACGCTATCAACATAGCAGACACGGAGAACATATCTACACTGGTAATAATTATAATATTACACAGGCTCGGACATCAGTAGACATAAGTTCGAGACCAACTTGCTCACCATTTCGTTCATCTAAGAAACATATCACAACACGCCTCAAGAATAATTAACGCAATTAATAATAAATCAATGCCTAGAGATGAGCTATACCGCTGCCGGCCATTCTCCGTCACAAATACCGAGCGATCAACATAACAACCCTACGCAATAGCAGCGGTAGCGGTTGCTATAAGGTTTTACCCAGTAAATGGGCAACTTTATGCGTCAAACTCATGAACACGTAAGACAGGCTAAATCGTATCAAGGATAACCTACTATTGCAGCTCGACCAAATCGCAGTAGCCACTAAGTCGCGACGATCGCCAACCCCGCACGTCAGTAACACTACAAGTCTGCAGTTGTCACCGGTGTCAGTAATAAAAAAGAGTCTATCTACAACACATCATCCATTACCAGAAAAATAGCACCGCTACATAAGAATCGCCTATAATTAGCATCAGGTCAGTGTACGCGAAGCTAAATCTCTAAGCCTCCCATGGACGCCTCAACCCCTCCTAATATCTTGTCGTGCGCTAACTCGACAGCGAAAATATAGCACGTACAATCTTACGACTTGATTATCAAAATCATCGAGCCGTCTAATTACTAGCCGATACAACTGAACGAACAACCACGAGGTGTGAATGAATAGCCGTTCAAACAAGTGCGAAAGACACTACTAATAAAACTAACGACTGCGCTACAGTCCAGACACCTGAATCATATTCTAGCGCTGACGACTGCCGATAGAAAGGCACCTTATGTGCGTGACTCATATCTTTTAACACAGTAGCGACACACGCAATCGAGTAACACCAATAGCATTCAATACCCATTCACCGACGTCACATATCACTATTTCACCAATGAGTCTAACATTCTCACATACACACAAAAGAAGCGTCCACGAACAAAAGTCCATTAATATCACACACGAGTTACAACAATTTTACACAAACGCACCTCGCACCAGCTTCAAACACACACTCAAGTCCAACATAACCAATCATCAGTCCATCCCACTCACGCTAACAGAGCAAAGACTATAGTTCTACGACAATTACTAACTAGATAGGAGACAATACTCCAAATAAAAAAATTCCAGTGAATCCCAGTCAATTATCTAACTTCCAAAAATAAAAACAAACCAACATCACATCCTAAACCAAAAACTCAGTACAATGAATAACATACAACAAAAAAAGCTTACTTAACAGCCACATTACTAACTCCCAAAAAAGACACAGTGACTACATACAACAAAGAATCAAAGACTAACAACGTAAAATACCTCAAACACTAGATCGTAACCTACGTCTTTCTCCTCAAATTATTAGTACCAATCACGCTCTGGTCTATGATTGAACTCGGCAGCTTAAGATTCACGAGGTAGTTCAACGAAGGCACAATAGCAATGAGCTTCACATCGCATAAATTTCCCAGAGAAGTAGCACAGACGACACTAAACCTACGATAGAAGATCGGGTTGAAGATCCATGAATAGTCTTACTGCGTATGCGAGCGGACACCGTAAGCAGACAACCATACCAAAAGCAAAGGCATCTTCAAAATACAGTGCAGGAGGACATGAGAGCCGTGTGATTTGATGATTACAATATGTCGACGCACCTTGCGGAACATAATTGCTGCGCCACGAAAGGAGCCGGTCATATGACCACGACACACCGAGAACATCCGAAAGGGCGCGGACTATCGTTGTCACCGGACACCCTACATTCGGACAAGTCGGCGCGATATGACATAATATAACGTACTATTACGGGTATAGAGTCTTCAGAGTCGCGTCTCTTGACCTCCGATCGGCGATCAGAAGTCTATCGACGACCTAATTAGAGGTACGTGCAAATTAATATGTGAGAGTATTGCCATTTGGAGGTGGATTTCTTATGGTTGGTGAGGCATTTCTTTAACGGGTCGTACAGAGTTGCACGTCCTAGATGGCGGTTCCCTAACCTCCGCATGGTACATCGCAGATATCCTTGATCAGGTATGTCGTGCCATATGCCCCCTACATCGGTGGCTGATTCGTCCTAATGCATGCCAACGCAAGACCAACAAGAGCAGGTGTCACCGAAACGCCTAACGATCGTGTAAACTCTAGACATTGGTTTGGCCAGTATCCAGCACCGGCATCACAAAACCATGAACCATTGTTGGACATGATGAAACTGCGGTTGCAGACAGCTGCGAAACCAACCACACCAGGAACCCATCCAGGCGATAGGGCAGGACGTAGGTCACGTATGGGATCAGATTTTCCGTGGATGGACCATATCGGACCTCATTGAGAGCATGCCTAACTTATTATGCTTAAATGCTATTGTTAAACCATTGTATAGACATAATAAAAGTAACACGAACCCAAATTACCACAAATCAGAACCCAAGCATTCTGGATCTATTTCTATACTAACCTGTTAACGTCATTATTCGAGCCAGTGTGCTATATTGATGGTAATATATATATATATATATTATAGATATATATACTATATATATATATATATAATATATATATATATAATATATAATATATCATAAATATAATATATATATATACCAATGCCAAATCAAATATCCAAGAAGATTGTAGAGAGAAACTCCATAAACTGCAATAGATTCAAACAATGGATACACAAACACTGCTCAACGTTAAACTACACTACCCCCTTTGAAACACTACACTGAACTTTGGCCAAGTCTGCCACCCAATCCACGAAAAAACCAAATAACACACACAAAACAAAAAGAAAACTCCCAACAATAAACTATTGAGGCAATTCAAAACAATAAATAATCTTCACATAAAATAAGAAATGTTTATCCATCGAAGTCTTATAATTTTTCACATAGGGCTCAAACATAAACCCAAACCTATACCCGAAAAAACTATCCAGAACACAAAATTCTAAACATACCTTTGATGCCATTGCTTCACTTCCTCAAATCCCAAAATTCACTTCTACTAGCTGTAACACGCAACTCACTACCATACACAAACAAAACCACCTTACAAAACTACAACAGCACTAACATGACGATATTCACACCAAAATATAATCTTTCGCAACAAATGATAAACAAAAAAAGTCACACAACATCATTAAACCCATACATTCTACATCATATTCCTGCTTGGCGTGCTTCATGGGTTACAGGAGCAGCCAACAAAAGCAGCCAACGCCGACATGGAGCACACTTGGCTTGTTTGCGACAATGGAGAAGTAAAATATAACAGAAGAAAATTTCCTTTCGCGCAGCGAATTGAACCATCGCCAACATCGTCGCGTTAGACAATGTACAGGAGGCTTACGCTAGTCCCAGCGGCCTCCGTCCAAAATAAGCATCTCGGAACAATTTTTCAAGTCTCCTGCGTCGATTTCACTTCTTTGAAACTCGATACTTAATTTAAATCCATAGAAAGGTGCTTGGAACCTCTGCTGGGGCCTATATAATAATATATATATAATATTGTAATTTATTTTTTAGTATCTTAAAATTATTAATTAATATAATATACAAACCCTAACTAATATACTATCAAACATCCACTAAGTAGACGACACATATATAACATTATATATAATATATATATATATAATATATATAGAATTAACGTATATAAACTTATATATACACCGGGATAATACTATCTATATATATTATATTTACACAAACCACACACACACACCACACACACCACACACACACATATATATATACATACACATCAAGATACTTTAACAATATATTATATTATATAGTATTATACTATATATATACAACGGTAATATAATACTACTCTAATATATATATATAATTATAATATATATAATATATATATATATACTATATACAAGTTATCGAATCCCAGCCTGGAGGCTGATAAATATTTAAAGGAGAGCTGTTACTTAAGTTCCAAACCTTAATATATTATATATATATATATTATTATATATTATATATATATATATAATATATATATATATATATATATAATATATATATATTATATATATTATATATATATATATATATATAAAATATATATATATAGATATATATTTATAAAATTTATTTTAAATAAAAATACTTTTAATTCCAAGAAAAAACTGATTGTTATTATCAAAACCACAATACAATTTTAAAAAAGATATCTTTTTTTTTAAACCTCTTCGTCAGCCTATTAGATAGACCATGATAATACCCACCACAATTCCACTACAAGAAAAACATAAAAATCTTTTTTTTATTGTCCCCCCAAAATTCGATCCATATACAATCCTAATATTACTTTCTATAACATAGCACCAGTTCAATTCGTTTCCAAAGATAATAACATTTCTGCACTTTGTAATTTTAACACGTCACATATTAAACTGTTACAACATTATGATATAAAACAGTCTCAGAAAAAACAATTTATCACCTCCCCACCCACCAAAAAAAAAAAGGATAAAATTCAAGCCTTAAAGCTTACAAAAAAAACTCAAGTAAACGTGGAAATTGGTTGCCAAAACTTTTTAAAGAAGTTATCAAATTTTAGTTTCTGTGGTAAATAAAAGTTTTGAAAGATAAAAAGGTCTATTTAAGGCACCTCAGATAGTAAAATAATAATATCTGTTTTTTATAAATTATAATTTGTTAATAATTCTGTTACAGTTAATTTCTTAGTATTTTATTTATACTTCACCATAGGTTACTCTTTGTATTACTTAATCTTTCACAATGTATTCTCCTCTTAGTTTGTATTTCTCACTCACCACAATGTATCTACGGTATATGACATCTACCCCTTTATCTGTAGTCTCGTACTGTTATCATGATCATTCCTATGTTCAATGTATGTTTATCTTCTGTCATATTTATCCTTTGTATTCTACTACAGTAACCCATCCATGATATTATTATACTCATGCGCAACACACTCTATCGAGATTATTCCTGAGCATTGAATAGTCAACTTTTAGACTTCCATAGCTCTATTTATAATCATACGAGCCCTTTCTAATTAATCTATATATGATACCATGCCTTTTTTAGAAAGTTTTTTTGTAATTCATATCAATCTATATATATATATACCTACATTGATCTTATGATATTCATACTAATATTCTTCTTATTTTACAACACTCATTTCTCATCACTCGTTTATTGGATTAATTTATAACTCTTGATATCTTAAATTATTGTATATATATTATACACTGTATCATATCCTTACTTTATAGATGCTTCCTTCTCATCTAATTTCATTTGATATTTCATCCTCTTGTATATCAGTTATTTCATTGGTTTTCTTAAATCTACTTTACTTTGAGCATGAAAATTTTACCTTAGACCTATTATATCATGTAATATATTATATGCGTATTTATTATAATTCATCTGTCAAGTTACTAAAGTTTTATGGTAATGCTTAATTATTTTTGTTATTATATCCTTTTTAATCATACCATTTGGATGTTTTCTTTCAGAGTAAATCTAATATCTT
This sequence comes from Trachelipus rathkii, assembly GCA_015478945.1. Taxonomy (NCBI): domain Eukaryota; kingdom Metazoa; phylum Arthropoda; class Malacostraca; order Isopoda; family Trachelipodidae; genus Trachelipus; species Trachelipus rathkii. The sequence goes on along the minus strand of JABUQX010090476.1, from coordinate 39,164 downwards.
CTGGTATTATTTAGTATTTCATCTTATTTACACTTCAGATATCCATATTTCCGAGGGTAGTAATAAAAATCTACTCTTTCTTTTGACATATGTCAATCTAAACTGATATTTCTTAAGGACATAGTTAAGATAATTATTACTCATCAAATATATGTGCTGTTAGGTAATATGCAGACATCTTAATCTACGTGATCTAGATAATATAAAAACCAGTCCACATTCTTTGATGTGCTGTGTCTTGTTAAAATTGTTCCTTGGTACATCTCATGTATCTAGTAAAAGACAGCATCATTAACATTTGCTGATATATAAATAAGATTTTTGTGGATCCATTACATTACAACATGAGATCCATACTCATTGCTATATATCTACATTCTCCTAGGCAGTCTCTGGCATACTCAGAAGTCCTATAACATATTTTCTGTTAATAATATACGTTGATATAGTCTTGTTGGGTTGGTTTTATTATCCGTATTGTTTTTATCCTCTGAGTTAATTCATTCTGTATCACAGTATGTATTACATACTCCTTAAATTACCCGAGTCTATATGCTTGAAAGCGCACCTCTATCGTCTTTATATATTATAAAATAACATTTATTTGATTTTTGCATTACTCATATACCAACATATGACCCACTTAATGATCTTCTCACTTAGTCTCATAGATATATAATTCTAGCACTATACAAAATCTTGCAATTCAATAATACACTATATACCCATCATATCTAAGAAGGTCTCACTGACCTCACGCTATCAGCTTCTAGCAATATATCTAGTCCTTATTTATCATCCTTTTCTCATCTTCTTGCAGCGCACCTCTATTTGTCTTAATATGTTTATTTAACTGTGTGTTATGCAATTTTTTAATAGTTTTTCTTACATTTTGCAACCTCTATGAGGGGCATTGTACAGATTATTGTCTTATTTATATTACAACATAGTGCGTGGTCAACTATTTGTTGTTTGTTAAATATTATATAGACATACCACACCACTTTGAAAGAACTACATCAAATATCATACGATATAATGATAATATATTTTTACACTTCTCTCAATCTCTCAAATCTGTGTGTTATTTGATATCACACCTAATCAATCCAACACAACAACGTATATAATATGTAACTACGACCTAACCAACCTAGACACAGCTCTCATAAGCTATAAAGCACTAGTTATTACTTCGAAGAATATTACAATATAAAGAGATTAAAATTTTTATGATTTTGTTTATTTGTACCGAACAAATACTATATTGCTGAATAACATTAGTTTGCTTTTAGTATTTCTTTCTTTTAGTTTGTCAATACAATTGTTTAGTTGTCTGTATACTGTTATTTTTATTATTAATCTGTTAGTTATACCTCGTTTACGTTAATGAGTGCAATTTAACGATTGTATATAGTGGTTAGGATATTTTTGTAACGATTTTGTCCTTGCGCGAAGAGGTGTTAGAGGCATATTCCTACTCTTCTATTAAAATTAGATTAGCGATAACATCATATATCGTACTCAATAATATATATACAGACATTCTATGAGATCGCGACGATGTGCACAACAGTTAGCACTCTCCACTCTCATATAGAACCGCACTGCACACAAGACACATTGATATACGTACCGATATCCTCACTACATCTCCAAACGAG
>JABUQX010090476.1:27500-30000 GCA_015478945.1 Trachelipus rathkii | reverse complement strand
CAAATACTGAGGCCCTCTATTAGGGGATTCCAATGTACTCAACGCTGAATCGTTGGGTTCTTCTCATACTGATTTAGGTGGGGAGGAGCCCGAATCATTTAGCATTTTCTCAACGATCTGATTCAACTGATTAAGGAACCCCACACCACATTCCGGATCGTTTCCCAAACCAAGTTCTTGAACACACTTGACCTATTTTTCACCACTAGTCCTTCTCCCTATAAAATCCACCACCTTCGCTCCTATTGCGTAAATCTGACCACAACCTTATATCTCTTAATTTTAATTACTTTCCTCCAAAACAGCTCCACCCTGCCCTACGCGTTTTTTCTGGCACTTTGATCGGCGTCCGATTGGGGGCCTTGCGTTGCTTCTAAGCTAACTATAATTGGAGTGACTGCTTTGTCTCTGGTGAGGCTTCGACTTCTTGCCGATAAAGGTGGGAGCTGTAATCGTTGATGGGATGAGAAGTTATTCCTTCTTCGACTAAATCTCTCTCTCTCTCCTCATAATCCATGTTTCGATCGTGCTTTGTCTGCTGGTCCATCCAGGCTAGAGACAGGCGTATCGGGAAGGTTTAAAAAAATTCTCTTCTCCTATACACTCTTGCTAATTTTCATTCTGCTAGAAAATCGATGCAAAGGGATTACTCTTCGACGAGCAAAAGCGGGCTTTCAATCAACGAAAGTGCGCTACAACCTCCTTGATTACTCCTACTGACAAAAATCTTTTCTGGCCTCTGCCAAAAACATCTCAACAACTTCTGTAAATCTGTCTTTCTCCTCTTATTGCGATCTGATGGTTCTGTTGCTAATTCTCCAACTGAAAAGGGCCAATCTCTTCGGCCTTCCTATTTTCCTCTAGAACTCAACCGGACAATTCTGGCATTCCCTCCTCCTGCTTCTTTCTCCCTCTCAGGTGTCCTATGCCTTCTTTGCCGGTGATTACATTCGATCGGGTGCATGGGCTCCTGAAATCTAACGAACGTTAGGAAGGCGGGTTGTCCCGGATGGCATTCCTCCCCGAGTTCTTGAGGGAGTGTGCTTCCGTTGCTATCCCCGCCCCTCGTTCAACTATATTCTCTATGTTCAATTACTAGCACTCCCTCAGTGTTGGAAGCACCCACATGTCCAACCTATTCCGAAAAAAAGGAAGCCGCTCTGATCCTTCTAACTATCGCCCTATAGCTCTTATTTGTATTCTATCTAAGATCTTTAAAACTCTTCTCAACTCTCATTTCTTTAGATCATCTGGAATCTCATTCACTTTTCTTTCCGATTCGCCAGTACGGCTTCGCACTCGAGATCACTGGCGAATAACTCCTATCTTACGTAATTTTATGTTTCCGCCCTTAGGAACACTGGGAGACTTGCAGTGGTGGCGCTTGACATATCCAAAGCATTTGACCGGGTAAGGCACGCGTCACTGCTCTAGCTCCCCTCCTTTGGGTGTCCTCCTTCTCTTTGCTTACTTAATGTCTAGCTTTCTTTCAAATCGCTCAATATCAGCTGTTTGTTGATGGGGCGACTTCTCTTCCTTTTCTGGTCAATAGTGGTGTTCCTCAGGTTCTGTCTTATCTCCTACTTTATTCTTACTTTTCATTAATTATCTTCTCACCTGCACATCTAACACTCTATTCACTCATATCCACGATGAACTCGACCCTTCATTCTTCAACTCATTTCAATTCTGTCCTTCTTTACTTACTAGATTAGCCTCTCGTCTTAATAATTTCCGATTCTATTCTCGCTGATCTGGAGATAGAATTTCCGGGTGGGTCGTCTGAACCTTGTGAATTCAATTCTTTAAAAACTCAACTTCTTACAAATCTCCCTCTCTAAGACACCTTCTAACTTTCTATCTCTTTTCGACGGTTCTCTCGTCTCTCCTGTCGACAATATAAACATCCTGCCTTAACAGAAACAAAAAAATGTCTTGGAAACCTCACATCAACAACGGTTGCTAGGCGGCCTCAAAGAAACTGGGAGTCTGTTTAGACTGCGAGACTTTTTCTCTCACAGTTACTCCAGTTATACAAGGCCTCATCCGCCCTTGTATGAAGTACTGCTCTCTTATCTGGGGGGGCTCAGGTTGTCACCCGGCTTTTGGATAGGTCGAGTCAAAGGCAAAAAGAGCTTATCGACTGTCCTGTTTTTCTAGTCATTGACCCTCTATCTTGGCGCTGATGTTTGGTGCTTTATCTCTTTTCTATAGGTACCGTAGCGGCAAGTGCTCGAGGGAGCTTTCCACTCGCGTTCCGCCTCCTTTAAGACGCCCTCGTAGCACAAAGGGTGTGCTGTGTCGGCACATTGGTTTTGTGTTGATATCAGCAACTCCAGACTAGTTCGCTTTGCGGTTTCCTCCTTCTTTCCCTGCCATAGCTGAGCTGTGGAAATCTCTTCCATCTTCTGTGTTTCCAACTCAATTTAAACTAAATCACTTTAAAAGCCCGCGTCTGTGCTCATCTGCGTAATTTGTGTTAGTTGAATTTTTGTTGTTT
>JABUQX010090476.1:17500-20000 GCA_015478945.1 Trachelipus rathkii | reverse complement strand
ACTGTTATATAACATATGAGGTGATGGCGTAAGTGATAAGATTACGGTCTCTGGTTGGGGCGACTGGTAGATCGAAACCATCTTCTCATATTTTACAAAACTTACCTTACGTATGAATAAACAGTCAACATTATCAAAGTACATCGATTAATATCAGTAAGTAACTACTACGACATCACAAAACGTAACCAACTTGTCTACACCCTACAAAGAATCTAACTATCATACTTACCGAGGTTTGACGTTATATGAAACACAGATGTTCAGTTAGGCTTATATGACAGGCTTAACATTGGGGTTACTTTCATGTTTATACAAATGCTTTCACGAATGCGCCCATCGTTAACATAAGCTCAATCTTTGCTATACATAGCCATTCAATTTACAGCGACGAGCCCCACTACATGGAGATCACTCCAGAGAGATGCATGAAGACCCATCTCGGGTGCCCCGAAGGGGGAGGGGGGTGTAAGCGATAAGGGCACAGCCCGAAGACCCATTTCGGGTACCCCGAAGGGGGGTGTAAGCGGTAAGACTGTTTATGAAAATAACTCGTGATATCATAACAGCAACTAAGAATATAATGTACAAAAGCAAACCTAACATACCTTGCGTATGAATAATCAGCTAAGATCCTGAAAAATCCCTACTTTTCAGAGGTAAAGAGGCTAACAGATCATACAATACTCGATATGTTCCCACTTTTCGCTCATATCAGCAACAGGTAAAAGCCATATTATCTAACAAAATCCCTTAAAAAGTGACCTAAGCTATCAGAAGAACCAACCATTCTTTCATGAACTATGAACTGACACTATCTTCATCAAAGTGTCACTCGTTTCGAGTATAACATCATTTGGCCTATGAATAAACGTAGACATTAGCAAAATTCTAGGGCAAACCTAACATTACTCAACAAAAACTTAACCTAGGCTCACGTTTCTAACACATCATCGCCAGGTAACACGGTAATATCTTACAAAAACTCCTCATCATTTCTCTAACAAATCAGTTTTAATTTTAACATTGTCATAGTAATATTTAACATAAACGTACCTAACTTACGAATAAACAGTTTTCATCAACCAAGAGTTATCTAAAGGCAACACATTACCCTTTCGAGAAGAAAACCCAGGGGGGTGCCCACCCCACGGAAAGGGTGTGAATCCAACAAGGGGGATCACCCCGAAGGGGTGTAAGCGGGCTTTACCCCTCCGAAGGAGGGGTAAGGCCTCAGCCCTTTCATTCGTTTCGAGTATAACATCATTTGACCTATGAATAAACGTAGACATTATCAAAAGTCTAGGGCAAACCTAACATTACTCAACAAAAAACTTAACCTAGGCTCACGTTTCTAACATATCATCGTCAGTTAACACAGTAATATCTTACAAAAACTCATCATTTCTCTAACAAATCAGTGCTAACATACCTAGCGTATGAATAATCCGCTAACATCCTGAAAATTCCCTACTTATCAAAGATAAAGTAGCTAACAGGTCATACAATACTCGACATGTTCCCACTTTTCCAGCATTTCAGCAACAGGTAAAGACGTATTATCTAACAAATTCCCTTAAAAAAGTGGTCAATCTATCAAAGATACCTGCATCTTGAACTATGAATTGACACTATCTTCATCAAAGTGTCACTCGTCTCGAGTATAACATCATTTGAGCTATGAATAAGTGTAGACATTAGCAAAAATTCTTGGGCAAACCTAACATTACTCAACAAAATCTTAACATAACCTCACGTTTCTAACATATCATCGCCAGTTAACACAGTAATATCTTACAAAACTCATCATTTCTCTAACAAATCAGTGTTAATTTCACACAGTCATAGTAATATTTAACATAACGTACCTAACTTACGAATAAACAGCTTTCATTAACCAAGAGTATCTAAAGCAACACATCACCTCCCAAGAGAAAACCCAATGGGATGCACCCCTTGAAAGGGTGTGAATCCTGAGAGTGGGATCACCCCGAAGGGGTGTAAGCGGGTTTTAGGTCTCAGCCCGAAGGGCTGAGACCCTTACCCCTCTTTGGAGGGGTAAAACCCGCTTATATATATATATATATATATATATAATATATATATAATATATATATATATATATATTATATATATATATATATATATATATATATATATATATATATATATATATATATATATATATAATATATATATAATATATATACATATATATATATATATATATATATATATAATATAATATAAATATATATATATATATATATATATTTATATATATATATATATTATAATATATATAATTATATATAATAATATATATATATATATATATAAATATATATATTATATATAGTTATATATATATATATTATATTATATATATATATATATAATTATATATATATATATATATATAATATATTATTATATATATATATAATATATATATTATATCATATATATATATATATATATATATATATCTTTTTTGCAT
>JABUQX010090476.1:0-5000 GCA_015478945.1 Trachelipus rathkii | reverse complement strand
AATTATTATTATTACAATTGCAATTATATTTTTTTTTTTTTTTTTTTTTATTTTTTTTTTTTTTAAATTTCTGAAGTTTTTCTTCAGTTTTTCAAAATTTAATAATGAAAAACAAAAACTTAGGTAAATCGCATTTTTTTATATAAAAATATAATTTTTCTTTTTTTGAAAAGCACACAAAACTAATAATAATAATACAATTATAATAATAATAATATAATAATAAATAATAATAATAATAATATAAAATAATAATATATATAATAATAAATAATAATAATAATAATTAATATAAATATATAATAATAATAATATAATAATAAATATATAAAATAATATAATAAATATAATAATAATATAATAATAATAATAAATATAATAATAATAATAATATAATACTAACCATAATAATATATAATAATAATCAATAAATATATAATAATAATATAACATAATAATATAATAATGATAATGATAATGATAATGATAATGATAATGATATGGTAATGTAATGGTAAAGGTCATGTAATAGCTTTTTACACCTCCGTTCCTAACTTTAATGAATATGATAATAAATAAATGATATAATAATAATATATGATAATAAAATATAAATAATAATAATATATAATAAATAATATATATAATAATAATAATAATTAATATATAAAATAATATAAATATATATAAATAATAATAATAATAATAATAATAATAATAAATATTATTATTATTATTATTATTATTATTATTATTATTTTATTATTATTATTATTTTATTATTATTATAATTATTTTATATTATTATTATTATTATTATTATTATTATTATTATTATTTTATTATTATTATTATTATTATTATTAATTATTATTATTATTTATTATTATTATTATTATATTATTTTATTATATAACCATACACTAATATAAACATCACAATAATAATAATATATAAAATAATAATTAATATAATAATAATATCACTAATAATATAATAATAAAATAGTAATAATAATTATAGTCATAATAATAACTAATAATAAGAATAATAATATAATAATAGTAATATAATAAAATAATAATAATAATAAAATATAATATATAATAATATAATATCTAAATAATATCATATAATAATAATAATCAACACTCAATAATAAAATAAATATAATAATCAATAATGTATAAATAAGTTTATAAAAAGCACTATATTAATAATTAATATAAAAATATATATAATTATATAATTATATTGTATTATTCAATTGCATTATATTTTTAGTGTTATTAATAGAAGTTACTATGTTAGGCGCATATGAGTTATATTATTATTATTATACATTATTATTATTCTCATTATAATATATTATTATTATTATTCTTAAATATTTATATCCAAGCTTACTAATTTAATGTGGATTATAATAGATATACATTTCTAAAGGTATCACGCTTCATGATTGAATTTTTTAAGGACTATTCTAGAATAAATGAACACTGCTTTCTGAACTTTTAATTTAATATTTCGCCGGTCACTTCAGGCATCATCGGAGACGAGTTCAAGACTAATTTAGCATTGATGAAAAAATAAATGTTATTTAAATATAAATGTGAAGTACAATATATATATATATCTAAAATCTTAAAATATAATTATATACTGGAGCTCTCTCTAGAAACATAAAATCTTTGAAAAATTCTCTGTAATTTTTGTTAGGCTTTTGAAATTCTTTGAATTTTCCGGATGATATGATAATCTGGCATTTGTGTATTATTTATTACGAGGACTCAGACAGTTCAATTCAGAAAATAATTTCCCCGCTCGCAACATGCTAGTTGCTAAAATAGAAGATGTGAGATTACACAAAGGTAAGAGTTCCATAGATAGATATATAGTGTTCAAAGATAGATAGATATAATCTTAATTATGAAAATTCAGGTTAAAGCAATAAATTAAATATCACATCAAGTAAATTAACGAATAAGAAATAAAACTTAGATGTTAATATAAGCCATTGAAACTTTTTTCTATGTTTTCTGAAAGAGCAAGTGGACTCCATAAAGGAGAAGTGAACCATGATAGATAAATACCAATTTCACATGTAATAAAGATTGCGCTGTATATGCCTCTTAAATCGGGTATGGTACTAATTCTCATATAAGATGTCTACAACATAGATACAGGCCAGTAAAGAGATTAAAACGAATATGGAACCCAACCCATCTGACAAAAATCTATAATAATATAATATGAACATATGCACGCGAGCGGGAAGATTTTTTTGGAATTGAGGCTGGCTGAGTCATTCTTTGCGATATCAAACATCTTGGAAAGTGTTATAATTTTTTTGGAGCCAATTTTTGAATCATTTTTTCCTATACCATATGGATAAAAATAACATATATATAGTTCTGTTATATCATTTTAAGGTTTATTACATTAAACGAAATTAGTTATAAAACTTTAATTTGTTACTTACATTTATATTTAAATAACATTTATTTTGTTTCTTCATTTGTTAAATTATTTTGAACTCGTCTCCGATGATGCCTGAAGTGGACACGGCGAAATATTCGATTAAAGTTCAGAAGCGGTTGTTCTACTTTTATTCTAAGAGTAGATGAACAATTAAAAAAATAAGCACTGAAGGATGTGATACTTAGGGAAAATTGGAAGGCAAGGCAATTATTTATTATCTATTATTATTTTATCTCATTATTATTAGTTATTATTTTATTTTAATATATTATTATATATTATTAATTATTATTATTAGGTTATTATTATTATTATTTCTTATGAGTATGCTATGGCTATGGCTAATGGTGTATGGCATGGCTATGGCTATGAGCTATGGTTATATATTGTATGAGTTATTTGTTAAATTGTTACTTGTTAGTTGTAGTATTCTTATTGGTTATTAGTTATTGCGTTAATTCGTATATCGTTTGAGTATTGTTTATTGTTATATAGTTATTAGTTACTTAGTTATTGTTATGTTATTGTATTGTTATTATTATTATTTATTGTTTATTGTTATTGATTATTAGGTTTAATTGTTTGTTATGTTATTCGTTATTTGTATATGGTTATTGAAATAATTAGCTATATGAATATTGTTATTGTTATTTCGTTATTGGTTATTGTTATTGTTATTGAATATTGTTAATGATATTGTTATTAGATATTGTTGTTGTTGTTGGTTAGAATGGAAAAGTTGAAATGAATTATGTAGAAGTCGTTTTGAGTTATTGTTATTGTTTATTGTTAATGATAGATCTGTTTGTTATTAGTTGTTGTTTCTTTGTTGTTATAGTGATTGTACAGTTAGTTTTCAGATACTTGTATATATAACAAGCATAATGGAGATTATATTATACTTATGATAACTATATTATTATTATTTAATTATTTTATTATTATTTGATAATTTTTTAGATGTTAGTATTTTATTGGAGAGTGTTTATTAAATTATTATTATTGTGATATTTTGCGCGATTATTACTAAAATAATTGAATTAGAATTAATTAAACTTGATATATTATTATTATTATATTTATTTTTATTATTTATTTGTATTAAATTATTAATTTTATTTTTGTTATTATTATTAAATTTATTATTTCTTATTATTATTTTATTTTATATAATTATCGGAGAATGTAAAGGTATTATTTAAGTATAATTCTTAGTTATTAATTTAACTTAGATCACTTTAAGTGATTTATATATCGATATCAAATTAAATCAATTATTATTATTACTTTTGATTATTATCTTTAATTAATTAATATTATTATTATTATTATGTATATAGATTATTATAGAATTTTAAATATAATTATTGAATTTATTATTATTAGTATTAAGTATTATAGTTTTATTACAGAATTAAAAAAATGTAAGCATAAATCTTTGTTACTAGAAATTATTTAATTAAGTATAATTGCTAATCAGAGGTGAATGTAAAACTTCATTAAATTCTATTTTATTTTGAATAAAATTACTAAAAAAAAAATAAAAAATGTTTTTTTAAAAGATACATAATATAAAAATTAAAATTTAAAAATCATGTACATTAAAAATATATTCCCTTAGGAACTAAATCCACCGCCAATAATACCCATCATGCTTATTAGCTGTAGATCGTTAGGATACTTAAAAAAAGTTTTGCTTCATTTAGACATTTTTGCTGTTTTAAATAATAAATACTATTAGTATAATTAAAAAAAAACTCTTGCTGTGTAGTTAACAAATGATTAAAACGTTTTTCAAAGCTAATTCAAAAAAGTTCAATTCTGGTAATATGGTATTAATTAGATGAATGGATGATGAGTACTAATGGATTAGATCTATTGCATTTTAAATGTCAGAGAGAAAATAGTGAGATTATTAAATGGTTTTTTTCCCAACTGATTACTGATTCTTCTGTAATTCTACCTCGCGATTCACATTTTTTTAAAGATCGATACCTTTTAATAATGGTATAAAAAATAAAATAACAAAATGAACATAATCATATTTATCATTTCAAATAATTTTTTTTGTGGGCCGCTGCTGGCAGCAGGGATTAACTAATGTGTAATTAAACTTAAGGAATCAACACTGTTAGACGGATTTGATCTTTAAATAATTAAATAAAACTAAATTGTGATAATATAAGCTTGAATGCTTAAAATCGTAACGGTTAAGTAATTTTATTTTATTTTACATTGTAAAGTTTTTTCATTACCTTATTTAGTAATGGAAAATATTGATTTGTAACAGTAAATTGCGATAGATCGCATTTTTTATATAAAACCTCTATAATTTTCCTTGCTTCGTGAAAAGAAACAAATTGGGGTAAGACAGAATATATTGTATAAATATATACACAATTAATTTAATAATAATCATAATAATAATTAATAATAATACTAAATAATATAATAATAATAATTAATAATAGAATAATAATAATATAATAAAATCATCAATAATATATAAGTAATTATAT
>JABUQX010090475.1:40000-42500 GCA_015478945.1 Trachelipus rathkii | reverse complement strand
CCTAGTAGATTATACCTTAAAAAATTAGTATCTCTCCTTGTTCTTTCACCTTTCGGCTCATAATTACCAACTTCTTCATTGGGTAAAACCACCTTTCTCACGTCCAAAACATTCCTCGCCATCCCGTCGACATCGATATTCCATTTAGAATTCACCTTCGTTACGTATCCCTTATTCCATTTTGATGTACAGATACTCTTTCCTGGCTTAACCCACACTTCCTCCCCTACTTTATACTTTGATTCTATATCCTCACCCACAATAGTTTTTTTATCCTCATCAGCAATCTGATATTTCCAATCATAATTAAAAATCCCTTTATACGGTATAGACTCTTCCTTTAAACCATCTTTTGGTGATATATTGTACCAAAATACAGCTTCTAAAGCAGATATATTCGCTTTTTCCGCAATCCTTTTTATCGTACGGTGATTTCTTTCGACTATACCATTTCCTTCCGGTCTATATGCCGCTCTAAACACCTTTTTTATCCCCCATTTTCTACAAAATTCATCCACTTTTTCACTCCTAAACTGCGTACCGTTGTCCATTAATAGCTCATCAACTCTCCCCCTTTCTAAAATCACCTCTTCTATTTTTCTTTTAATTTCTTGCCCTGACTCTGAAATCAATTCCTTCCAAATACAAAACCTACTTGGGCCACAATCAACCATTGACAAAAATATTTTCCCCTTAAAATGAGTTATATCTATCGCAACCCTAGACCAATTTTCTTCTTTATCTAAACTACCTTTCTCAACTCTATCGTAATTTATTGGGTCAATTGATTGACATTGAATACATTCTCTTACACATTTTTTCACGTCTCTCCGCCTTACATCTTTGTCTACCATCCTAGCTAAAAACAAAGTTTTCTCAATACCTTGATGGTGTCTATTATGAAGTTCTTTTAATTCCTCAAATGATAATAGACAAACATTATTATTTATCAGCTTATTTTCCTCTCCGATAAGCCATTTTCTCTTTATTCTCGAGATACTATCCGCTTTATTTTTTTCCGAAGGCACAAATTCTAATTTCAAATTAATACCTAATTCTTCGATCAACTGTTTTATGGTTGCCAATCTTCTTTTTATTAATATTTCTGCTGCTCCCTTAGTTTTTATTCTTTCTTTACCACTTATTGTTGTTCTGATCCAATTAATCACAGTAGCAGAATCCGATTTTACTTCAATATCCGTTAAGTCCCATTTTATCGCTAAATTAATTCCCTTTATCACTGCCTCTAACTCTGCAACATTAATGTGTGAATAATCTCCTTTTTTCCTTAACCAAGCCCCGTCTTCCACAATTTTTCCATTTATTTCCAAGATGATGCCCATACCCACATTACTCGCATCACACCATACTGTTCCTTTTTTAGAATCGTCAATATTCCAATATCCCTTCACTGGATCGTCTTTATTTATTTCTTCAATAATACTTTTTATCATTTTCAGCACATTCTCATCGATATTTTCATTCCAATTCTCCGTTTGAGATATTCTTTTCACATAGCTACAAGCTAATCTTGCCCATCCCGCAACAGGGTAGTGACCTACGATACTACCGCATATCGAAAACAATTCCTTTTTTTTTACATTATCCCCTTCTTTGATATTCGGAATTTTATTACCTCTTCTGAATTCTAAATTGCCCTTTTTTCCTTTTATTATTTTCAATCCTAACACTCGACCATTTTCTACAGATTCAGGACTTTTCGCTACTAACCCAAACCTCTTTAGATGATTTACTACCTCCGCCGCACTCACAATTGATTCATTAACAATAATATCATCTATATAATTACTTGTCCCCTTTTCTATCTTACTATCCATTTTTAACACTTCTTTTAAAATCCTATTCATAATTCTTGGTGCCGAATTCAAACCAAATCCCATTCTAGTCAAAGCATAATATTTTCCTCTGAATTTCACAACCTGATAATTCCATAAACTCTTATCGATCCTCACTTGTAAATATGCTGCCTTCAAGTCTACTAGTTTTGTTTTCCCTTTTATTTTCCTCCATTCCCTCAACGTTTCATCACATATATTTACCCCATCACCAGTATGACATTCCGTATAATTATTCATTTCCCTAAAATCCATCACTGGCCTTACCTTATTTTTTATTTCCTGATTCACGGCCATTAAAGGTATTATTCCATTCACCTTTCCATTATATGGTACCAAAATTCCGTCTTTTATCCATTCAATTATTTCTTCATCAAACTTCTCCTTCATTCCTTCTTTTATAGTGTTTTGATAACAACTAACTCTATTTGTTAATTTAGGTTCTTTGTCTTTCCATTTCCATTTTACTGTCCAGAAATCGCCGTTAAACCACCCCACAAAGTCTTTATCGTCAATAATAATATCATCATTTTTTTCTACTAGTTCTTTATTATTATCAACACTTAGCAAACCACATTTATTTTCTACGAATTTCAAACCATCTTTTCCTATAATAATTTCTCCAAATTTTGTTAATATATCCA
>JABUQX010090475.1:0-22500 GCA_015478945.1 Trachelipus rathkii | reverse complement strand
TCGAAGCACAATAGGTGCTGTATCGGCGCACGAGTTTGTTGACATTGGAAACTCCAGGCTAGTTTGCTATTGGTGCTTCCTTCTCCCACACCTTTTCTGTTGAATCTCTTCCATCTTCTATATTTCCTACTATTTAATCTCCCCACTCTAAACCTCCGTCTTGCTCAATGCGTAATTGCGCTATAGGAGTGTGAACTTGTGAGGAGTACACACCCCTCCTTGGATAGGCTCTCCCTGAGTGGTGTGACAATGTTAAAAAAAAAACCTTAATGGCAGGTAATGTGGCAAATGAACATGAATCTCCTATTCCCCCATCCAAAACATCATTTCAGATATATCCCAGAAAATCACTCTTTTCAACATTACCCTCAGATGGATCATATATTATAACCCGACACACAAATTTTTACTATTATTCAAACTTATAGATTTAACCATTAGACCTATGTCAGTATCTACAACACACTACATAATTCTAACCATAGCTCTCTACCCACAACTCACTCACTCATCAGAAGTGCAAATCCTTCTATTCCCCTCCGTCACATGCTACTTTTCACTTAGACTAAAACATAACATTACATTCAAACCCACATCCACACTCATATTCACTCGATTTCCTTATATATTCATCTTTTGTTTCTAAGCACATAGCGAGCAAATTCAAATTTATATTATACCTTTCTAATATCATCTCAATTACACCCTCTCTCCTCATATCATCCTCAAACATATTATATTATTATCCTCTTACATTTCACATACAGATTAACTACAAACATTTACGCTATATACCTCACGAAGATTATATATATATAGAAGGTGGCGCTTACTGCTTATAATTCACGACCTTCTCTGAAGCTAATGTCTTATAATTAAGCATTCACTGGCATAAATAAAGATATTATAGGTATAGTATATGCAAGCCAACCTAACTATCACCACCTGATTCCCGAATATGACGTGACTCTCATTACGAACATGACAGATATAAGAGACATGTACGATTGTGAAGGCAATATTTGCTCTCACTTAACCACGTATGGATATAAAGCAGTAGCCTATCATAACCTATAAATATATAATATATATTCCCGCGTAATAGCAATATAGTGCTCAGCGGGTACACCTACTCTAATGTTTATTACGCTACGCACTACGTCGAATTCAGATGTATCACTTTATTAAAATATGAAAATAGGTATAGAAATTATATATATATATATATAAATATATATATAAAATAATATAATATATATAATAATAAATATATTATATATATATATATATACGATGATATATATATATATAATATATATTATTATAATATATATATTAATATTAAATATATATAAATATTATCATATTGAATTCATTAATTAGGATTCTTATCTTTAGCCTACTGATGAGCGATCTATTAGATAATGTATCGATGTGTATTTGATAGGTGATTAACCGCTGACATTTCGAAGCTTATTATATATCTTGACATGAGTGAATGGGCGTTTAAATTTAGCCGGGCCTTAAGACGTGAGTGTATCACTGTCATTCTCACGTATTACTTCTACCTATATATCTAATGAGACTTGTATCCTCTATATGATTTTTACAGCGTCCTAGTCGCGCTTGCTTTTAATGTCTTAACTTCTCAGAGTAACTTCACTATTTTCGAAATCCTCTTGTGTAGGAGGTGACAAAGTGTAAATTTAAAGATACTTCCCAAGTCTTCCATTAATTTCACTTTATCTAGACTACTTTCCTTTACACGTACTTCCCTTTTATATTTAAGGGAATTCTTTGAGACTGACTTCTGTATAACTGTTGTTATCTAGTCTATGCTGAGCCCAACCAACCTCTCACTAACATTTCTATTTTTCGAATTATCACAATACTCCGCTGGCAGAAGGGGTTGGTACATAACCACGAAAGCTGCATTCCAGATTTTCGCCAATCGATGTGGTATATAAACGCATTAATGTCTATTTGGAAATCAAGCTTCCGTAACACACACCACTAGTCTAGGCGAGAGTCTTCCGGCTGCTCTCTACCTACAAACTACACCTAAACACTAGCACACAATACCGGCCCGTTATTATGATCCCCTTCCGAGACGGTGAACATATTATAGAGGATTCGACATCAGAGGAGGAAGGTTAAAACCAATACGAATCGGTAATTTTTATGAAAGAGAGTCCGAGCCATATGGAGGCGAGTCACACGTATAGGCACCGCGTGCTGAGCCACGATAATATTGAACGGTTAGATTTGTTCTGCTGAAGACGATCATAGAGATCAAACAAATATTCGTTTAGCGCGCGTAACATAATTAGTGCCCCGCGTGTATCTAGGGAAGCTGAAAGCGGGCAGATGCAATGTATATTGTATCATATAAGGTCACAAAGAACCGGAAGGTTTGTGAAATATGACGGGGATTGCGCGAGTCACAAGGTCCGAGTTTATTAAGTCACGTTAGGGTGCGGCCCAGTTATTTGAAGAAGTTAAGCACACAAATATCAGCAGAAGTCATGGAGTCAGAGGACTAAGAGAACCCACGAGGTGTGTCATCAACGTTCCGGAGGGAGGAGTAGAGTGTACTTGTAAGCGAAAGAGACGAAGAAACGAGGTGCCAATAGAGAAAAGATATCTGTTTGAGCGTAAGGCTCTCAGGTACTCCGACTACTGCTGGATCACGTCCGAGAGAGTGGGTGCGCCCAAGGCCCGCTGGGAATAAAAGGACAACGGCAGCCAGACAAGTAGGCGCCCTATGCAGTCCATGTTCCAACGCAACGCGACGGCCAAACATTCCGCCGTTATAGACACACACAATAGGCACTTACCTCTTCGTACTATCAAACTAGGTGATAGTAAAGTAATGGATGTTTAAATACTCAAGGGGTAGACGCAGGTTAGAACCTGAATATGATGGACTCAAAGTAGCGCGTAATAGATGTCCGCCCGGTCTTCCCACATAGTCTACACACATTTTGTGTGTTTATTATATTCTAACGCCCTGCAACCCCAAATTTTTTCCTAGAATGTATAACATTTTTAAAATTTTTGGGCTCGGCCCGGCAGTAGCAACTGCCGCGCGGAAGCGCCGCTAAGCAACCCACCACCTAGAACGGCAATATACAGCTAAGATGAATCGGTTCACTCGTCTATTTAAGCTCCAATCCTTTTCATCTTAAAGCATTGTTTAAAAAGGTCAAAGGACTGGATGGCCTGGGAGAATACATTCTCGTGTTGAAAGCACGGTGCATCTTGTTTTTGACCCCTATGCGTGAAAGTTATTCGCAGACCTCAGTGCCCTCCCAGCCACTTGAATTAAAACCAAAATGTAACACGCTAAAGGGGGGGCCGGAAGGGCAGCCGAAGAGAGAGAGATTAAAGGATGTGACTGATTTCAATACTAATGTATAATAGAGATTAAGAAAATGAATAAAGATAGAAGATATTGATATATATATAAGTATATATAATAAAAGAAAAAGTATGAATATTATAAATATAATAAATTTAATATAAATATAAGAGAATAATTTAAAAATATATCAAAGAAATATATCAAAATAATATAATATAATAGATAATATAGTGATATAGATAGAATATTTAGTTATTAATATTATAGATATAAGAATAATATGAAGAAAATAATATATATATTATTAAAATATATAATAGAAATATATATATAATATAAGATATAATATTACAGAAAGATATGATATAATAATAATATATATATATAGAGAATATAAGAATATGAATATATTATATATATATATAAAGAATAATATATATAATAGAGATTAATATAATAATATAGATATAAGTATGAGATAAAGATTGATTATTTAGATTATATAAAGATAAATATGAGTAATAAATACGGAGAATAGAGTAAAGATAATATAAAATAAAAATTAGAGTAATATATATATTAAAAAAAGATAGTATAATAATTAGATAAAATAATAATAGATATATATATATAATATATATAAAATATAAATATAATGATAATATATATAGAGAGATAATAAATAAATATAATTAAATATAATTAGATCTAGTAATAGGAGTGCGCGCTCAAAAAAAAATTAAAGTTTTTGAAGGGTCTACGCGATATAACAAAAAGTAGCACCATATGAATAATAGTACATAAGAATTCGTATAGATTGTTAGCGCTAGAAGAGTGGATAGGTATAGATAAGTATAGGGATAAATAAGATATATGAGTCTGGTAGATAATGAAGGTGGTATAATGAATAACGCATAACAAGCGAACCATTTATAGCAGGGAATTATTCATAAATATCACCTATAAGTTATTCATAGCTCAAAAATGTCATGCACGCTGAGATACAATTGTAATGATACTCAGCATACTCATACGTATTCACGCATCACAACACACGGCCACACACTAATCACACACACATAATATATAGTATAATTTATAATATATATAATATATATTAATAATATATATTATATATTATATAATATATACTCATAATATATAACATAATATTAATATAAGATATTAATATATATATATATATATATATAATATATTAATATATATATATATATATTAATTATAAATATATATATATATAATATAAGAATATATATTATATATTAGTATTATTATATTATTATTATATATTATTATTAATTATATATTATATTTATTATATAATTATATATTATATTATTAATATTATTATTATATATATTATTATTTATTTATTATTATAATATTTAATTAATATTCATAATATAGCTAAACAATATACTATCCAACTAACATTATAAGCGCACACAATACAAATCTACTATTTCAGCCGTAAAAAATATCTCCCACCACAAAAGATGACGAGGACCGATGACATGGATATAAACTTAAGAATAAAGGATGGCCTCTGAATTCATATAAGCACCTCGAGTTTGCACGATGGACGCTGACGAAGTTATACACCGATGTAATATCGGTGTACAGACGGTTCGGATACGATGCCATCGAACTAATATTAAGATACTATTATTATAGTACTCTACTTGTATGAAGTAAATTATTATAAAGAGGCGTTATAGTTTAGAAATATATAGATTAATATAGATTAGATATTAATACTATAGACCAAAGTCTATCCAGTATTACCATCTTACTAATGATATATAATCCGAGTTATTTATTACTATTATAGAGTTTAATTAGAAAAAACTGACATTATATTATATTTCACATGAAATCTCATTCATTTACTACTGTTTAATATCAACGTATTTACATATAACATTATTAAAAATACAATTTAAATTATTTCAGGTGTGAAAATAAAAACATAGTTATTATTATTTTATTTTTAGTTTGGATTCTTATATTTTATATATAACTTAGATGATTCATATTATAATATATAATATTATATAGTTATTATGTTGATTATAAATTTTTTATTTTAAAAATATTATTATATTATAATATATTTTATTATAATAATTAATATATTAAATTATTATAGTATTATATTTATTTATTCAATACATTTTAATATTACTTATATTCAGAAACCAAAGTAGGGTAATTTATTCTTGTATCAAGAATTTAAAGACTTATTAATATAAATTTTTAAAATATATTATTAATTAATTTTATTTAATATATATTAAAATATTTAGATTTATATATAATTAATTATATTTTAGTTTAGTTATTTAAAATATAAATGATATATTAAATATATTATTGCTATGTATATAATATTAGGAGCAACTGGCTCAATATTGTTAGCTAACCAATTTTAAGCAAATAATTATTATATATATTATTAATGTTAACTTATATATTATATATATTATTATTGGATTATTAATACATTGATAGCTTTTTTGATATTTATTAAATTATTATATTATTAGTTAAATATTAATATATGAATTAATATTAATGTATTATAAGTTATATTATTTAACTATATTATTGATATATATAATTATATTATATTTAATTATATTATATTAATATTATTATAATTATAATTATATATTAATATTTATATATATATAATTTAGTATATAACTTATATATTTATTATTTTATATAATTTACTTAATTATAATATATTATATTAATATATTTATATAGATAATTATAAGTTATATTAAATTATTTAATATATTATTATATTTATATATTATTAAATTCATTAGTAAATATTATATTCATATTGTATATTTCAATGTAAATATTATTTATGATTCAATATTTTACATATATTTATAATATTATTAGATATAAAATTATTTAATTATATAATAAGTATATATTAAATGTTTCATTTATTATAATTGTGTATTATGTCTTATATAATATAGCAAATTTATTAATAATATTAAATATATATTATTATTATAATTATTAATAATTATAAATTATTTAATTTATATATTTAATAATATATTATTATATTATATATATTATATTTAATATGTATAATAAAAATTAAATAATTTTTAATATATTATTATTATTATATAATTTTTAATTATTAGATAAAATCTTTATTATTAAACATAAACATTTATTATGATAATTATTATTTTTATATATTTATTAATTATATATATATTATTATTATATTATTATTATATTATTATTATATTAATATATATATTATTATTATATATTTAATTATTAATAATTATTATATTATTTATAATTATTATTATATTATTTATTATTATATTCATTATAATTTATAATTATTAATTATTAATTTAATATATATTAATTTATATTAGAATACTACCACCTACAAATATTTGATAGCAAACCCTACTCTCTTCCCTCCTTCTATCTTATCATCAATAACATCATATTCACTTTTATCTGTTTGTTATCTCTAAAAAGACTAAACGCACTATATATGTATAATCACCATCGATAATAATCCTATGTCAGAAATCTTCCAATATTATGCCTAGTATCCATCTTTGAACTCTGTTGTGTATCGTTTCCAAATCATGAAACCAAACTGAAACCGTCTTTATCCTTTCCGAATATTTCTCTGAAGTTTAACAACAAAGTGTTTAATATAATATGTGAATAATATACTTGATTTTGCCCTACATATTTTACTATATCTCATATTATTTTTCTAAATATATCTTAATCATGGATCTTTATCTCCTCAATCTATATTCTTTTACTATGAAATATTATATCACTCTTAATACTTTTTTAATATATTAACTAATTGTATGGCATCTACATGAATATTTTTCCACTTTTATTATATCAAAAACTTTTTCTATTATTATAATTATTTTTAACAAACATAAATAATTTTTTTAGCATCATATACACTCTTGGGTATAAAGAGAAGTAAAATATGAAGTTAGATAAGTCTTTTCTTTATAGTTTTTAATTTGTATTATTATTATTTGTGATTATATATTTTTTTATTTTTTATACATCTATTATTATTTTATTATCCAATACACCGAACTTTTTAGGAATGAATAATTTAATCAAATTAATACACTCTTCATATTTTTTTTGATTTTTATTATATATATTCTTACGGTTATTATTATATTATTATGATATGATATTTTATTTACCAACATACATCGTCGTAACAGGAAACTGACAATAAAATTTATCTTTCTCAAATTTTTTTTTTTTAAGTAAACTATTTAATAATCAGTTTTTGCCCACAGAGTTTTAAGTTGTTGTTCACAAGGAGTTTTTTAATTTCACTCCTAGAATTGGAATGTCAATTATTTGCTAATAATCCAATATGTGCGCACCAATCTATAAATATTTTTCACAAATCTAAACTCATACTAGATTACTTTTATTACAGACTATCACTACTAAATCGACTTTATAAGAAAAATCATAATATACATATATCACTTTGTATCCTTTGAATAGTCATTATCTGCTCTATTTATTGAATGGATTTTAGTCTTGTGAATAAATACTTTACTGTAATAACCCTTTCACACATCCATTTCGCGCATGATTCCTATTATGTAGAACTCAGCCAATATAATAGATATGTGGTTAGCAATATCTTTCCTTTCTCTGTAGATAATTTCATGCTCGCGCACCTGTTTACCACTGTTACCAAAGAATTTTAAGTACAAAAAATTCTATAAAAATTCCAGTTTTTTTCAAAGCAAGGACCAATTTCAAAAATTTTTTCGTGCACGGCTCTCATTTTCACGATGAAACTTTTTCAGCTTTAACCATTAAATAGTTGATTTAACAGAGGATTAATATCGTGCGTTACAGTCCTGTACAAAGAATTTCTGCATCACACTATTTTAATGAGATATCATTAATATTATCTCTATCGTATTAGCACCAATATTTGCTGACGTATTACTTCACAACTCTATATTTGTAATATATTGAAAGTTAATCTCTTTATTGGATTAAATTTGATGTACCCATTATTTATATGAGTCCACCTCACCCTAATTAAAATATACATATGATAATTCTTAATTTCACATACTAAATTCTTATTGGATGATAAGAGAATAATTAAATGCTGCAATTTCTTTTATTTTTTATCTCATTCAATCAATGTAAGTGTGGGTTACGTCTCCCTCTTGTCATTTGTAGTATCACTTATTTTATTTTGCAGTCCTATTTTTCATATCTTTTATTCTTTATTCATCTAATTTTTTATTATCAATTTTATTCGTAATTTAAATCTTTCATTTACAATTTTTTTCCTGAAATATGAATCATCCAATATATCTTTGATATAAAATCTATGCTATAGTTTAGTGTATTTATTTTAATCGCACAAAAATTAATTAAGTAGAGTTTATTTTTATTATTTACTTTGAATAAAATTTGTATTTATATTAATTGAAATATAATATAATAATAAATAATTTATATTTTAGTTTATGTAATTCGTACATGCCAGTATGAGCTTCTAATTTTTATCCTAATAAATAATTTCAATTAAAACTAATATTTGAAAATATGCTTTTATTTGTATGTGATGTACTTATACTTCTCCATACTTATGAGTCATATATTTTCAAATTTTTGATATATTTTATTATTATTTATCATTAATTAAAATTAATAGATTGTAGTATATTTGTTATGATTTGTAAATTAGGTGTTTTATTATCTCATTATTATTTTCACTATTATTATTTGTATTGAGACAATATGGTTCGTACGGAGACATGAATTTGAATAAATGAATTAAATGCTACATAATTTACAGTATGTAACATTATGTTAATATATGATATATATTAGAGTATCTAGAAACGTTAATATTAGGAATAATGATATTATTATTATTATTTTATTATTATTGATATTATTCATTAATCGTTTTTGAGAACAGTTTAATAAACTTAGCACTAAGTTTCCATTTAATCGAGTTTTGAAGTTTTCTTTTATAAATATTTTAAGAAATATCTTTATATTGTCCAGCGCAACCAAAGTGATTAATTTCTCCAATAATCTCACATATATAATTAGATAATAAAAATAACTCACTTCCTTTGGAAAAGCCGTCGTGGTTGTTCCCTCTTTCTAGCAACACATTAGGAATCAACGTAAGTTCGAATTACCATCTTTGTTTGAAGCCTTCCAATATGAATAGTGAGTTTTAAGCTTCGTTCAGCCACAACATTATCCTTAGGGCTTAATAGAATTGTTAATCACGCGTGCGACGTACACGGTATGTCCAATGTTCTATGAATAACTACGCTGAATTATAGTAAGTAGAGCTTATAAAATACTCTATTAGTTGATATATCATTCATTTTAAATATAATAATTATAGGGGGGTCACAAGGGACCTTATTTATATATATATAAGTACTCAGACAATATTAATTAAGGATGAGATGAAAAATCTACTAGTATATTAGTATTTAAAAAAACTACACTGAGCTTGTAAAGAGTTCTCTTATATTTGGGAACTAGGTGTAATGGACCTAGTGGTATTAAGTACATCACGTATTTAATTGTTAAGGCTGCGAATTCAGTGGTAGTATATTGATACATAATGTTCGTAACTCCTACGCCTGTAGATGTAGAGAGTTATATAATATATAAATCTCCATTATGACTTCAATCATTTTAAATAATTTATATAAGTTAAATTATTATATATAATATAATAATATTATTATATATATATAATTAAAATAAATGAATTAGGTAATGTTACACATAGATTATAATTTACTCTATATACTATCAGGCGGGATAATAATATTCGAGAACATTGGACAACCTTACGCATCACATATACAGGAGCTTTAATTAAATTCTCGAGATGTTAACCAATAACCGGAAAAAAAATTAAACTTCCGCGAAAGTTTTGATGCTTAATAAACCAAACCCGTAGGAAAATTCCAACGTTCTTTCAAAGAATTTTTCAAAAATTACACACGACAACCAAAAAGAGAGTAATTTTAAAGGATCAAACAACTTTCTTGCTGCGATAAATTTTTTCAATCTAATGCATCTCAGAAATTAGATTAGATCTCTGAGAGAGCAGAAAAGATGTAAATACAACAAGAAGCCACTTATGACCCCGCATTTTTTTTGTAAGCTTCACCATTAAAAATGCATGTTAAAGGAGTCAAACTAGATTTTACTCTCCATCATCGTAAGCATATAGCAATATATTTAGTTTAAATGATATATGTACATTTAAAGTTTTGTAGAGACGCATGAAAAACAAATGATTTTTGATATCACTATTCTAGATCCGTGGTTGGGCATTCGGCCCCCCCCCCCCCCCTCCTATATCATCCCCCGCTCCCTGCGGGATCGCCAGCCGCCCTCACCTCACACGCTATTGTCTATACAAAGAGAGTGACCGGGATTTTTTTTTTAAAAATTAAAAATATCTCCGTCCCAATTTGTACAAAAAATAAGGAAAGCAGAAATACGTTTAGCCATCCAAAACCACGGTATAGGAAACACTCTCTATCGACGTCCCACAATAAGAAATACAAACCATTCCATAAGAACGTTCTGCTAATTTCTAATTAGTTGCTCCTTGGCTGTATAAGATTTTTTAAGAACTATAAGAGCACTCACCCGGTTTATACTTCATTCCCATTAAATAATATGTATAATGATATACTGTGAGTAGTACTTCATAAGGACGACTTTATTTATGTCCCTACACCATTTAAAATAGAAAGAGTCACAAGGAGAATTATGTAACCTCATATTATACTACATCATAGTGGTAGTATATTTTCTGAGAGAAATACAATATGGAACTCCGAGTACGTCAGCCAGAATAAGGTATAACAAATATATACCGAGGATAGAATACGACGTTCTAAACCTACTATGCAAACACCATCGGATCCCCAAAAAAGAACGCTTCACTGCCAAGTCGATAAGTTATTTAATATATGAGGCAACTCTACATGGTGAGCTGTTTTACTAGTTTATGGAATAAAATATAAACTTTTTGATTAGGTTCTGAGATCTTAATGTCATGATGTAAGTTAAATTAGTTTATCACACGTTAGTCAGACACATCGCAACAAAACGTGTCAATTATCCATTGCACCCCAAATTATGAATACCATACATTCTTATTAACTACAGACTTCTAGCGTACACTACATGTAATAATTTGACCACCTAAAACTTCTTTAACTGTTGATATCGACCCTAAAATTCATTTTCACACCTTATCTAGCATTACTAGTGCAATAAATTCTCGCCACGCTCAGATACTTCACTAAAACACACTTTGATAAATTATTAACACTTATTATCTACGTAGCCTATAATTTCTATATTTTTAGTAGAGGCACAGCAACTACGACCGCTTCCGTTGAGTGCTAAGGATAATCATACTTAACCTTATTAATACTATATGCCGAGTTACGTATATATCACCTGACGTTTAGAGATGTACATATAATTATATATATTAGGACTAAATATTACATAAGCCAAGAAACTCACTTAAAAACAATTGTGAATTGGGGAAAATTGGGGTATTAAGGGACTTTTTATCTTAACCTCTTAGAATAGACTACTAATATAAATCACGGTCACAAAGTTACTATGATTGAGTACAATAATTAGATCTCAATGATATATAAACATAGATATAGTATAGCATAGTTATATCATAAAATTTACGTCTTATGCGTATACTATAAATTTAACGATAATTGTATAATATATATATTAAATATATATATAATAATATATATATATTATATTATAATATAATATATATAGATATAATATATAATTATATATATATTAATATATATTAATATATATAGATAATATAATATATAATATATATTAATATAAATATTATATATTATATGAGGGATAACCTTTCGTGCAGTGCCAAATTAGTAAATATATGTATAATAAAAAAATTATAAATATAAGTATAACAGGAAAAAAAATAATTAATAAATTATTGTAATTAACAAACAATTTGTTTAAACTTTAAAAAAAAAAATTATTTGTTAATATATTTAAATATATTTTAATAATAACATCACATACTATAAAACTATAGAATCTTATTAAATTTTGTATATATTTATACTAGGATGACGAAGCGTATACATTATATATAAATAGTATATTATATATATATATTATATATATATATTGATTGAACTGCTTAGATTCCACGCTTTTCGATACTCATAGAAGTATATATAATGACAAGGATAGGCCAAATATAAGATATTTTTAATTTTTATGAACGCTTTGTAGGGAAAATTTTTCTAAGTTATTTTTTTCTTATTTATACATACTTATATAAGTGAGTTCGCTAATAATACCGACGGGGAGCAGATTTCACCTATCACTATACAGTTATCGTATATCCACCTAGTGAATATTAGAGTTCCGATAGATAACTACCCAAATTCATTTTCTTTTGTTGTTTGAATATCCGAGAATATTCATTTATTACATAAAGAAAAAAAATCAACATTTCAACATACACATCCGCCACCAACCAACGCGATATCAGTTTATTTTGTATTTACATTAGAGAATAAGATATAAAAACTAATAATTTATACTATAGTATTATATATATTAATATATATATGTTCAATATCATACAAGTTGTTTTTTCAACATTTAGACTATTTAAATTTTCAAAGCGGTATTTTTTTTTTTTTTTTAATTTTCATGAAAATTCGCATACTTTGAGTTAATTAAATGTTATATTATTTCCCGTGTTGCTGTACATACATAGTTTTTTTAGTACATGCATGATCTTTCGGTGAGGATACCATAATATATATATAGGTTATGAGCATGGTAGTATATGCTAAGATTCTATAAAAATATTTTGGACTTTATATAGATAAATATTAATATGTAATTTTAAATGTATAAATTATAATACTATATATTAATAAGAGTATATTAATAATAAAATTTTATATTAAAAAGCTGAAAAAAACAGAAAATACTAGATATATATAAGAATAATATATATATATATATATCAAATATTATAATTATATTAAAAAGAACCTAAGAAAAATAAGCAAATGAAAGTTTATCATTGATTAAATTAAAACAAATGGTCAAAGTATTTATTTTGATAATTACATATTTAAAGAAATCTACACTTTAATGAAAAAATGATATTACAATTAGCACAAAGCGGTATCTCGAAGCCCCTTCAGGAGAGAGACATTAGACGAAATTCTAAGCTATTACTATCCTGCTCAGCAATGAACACCTATAGCACTACTCAGATATACTCGTTTCCTCTTCACCTCATCACCAAAGAAGAACTGATGAAACATGTTTCCTCGCTAATATTTCATTGAATATATAAATTAATTTTCTTCACTATCAACTTTTGTTGCAGTAAAAATCAACGTAATCATAATAATAATTACAATGCTTTCCTACATATGTAATTAAACTCAGAATAAGGATTAGATTCAACCCATTGCTTTCCTACTTCTACTCTTGCGTCTCTCTCTCTCTCTCTCTTCAATCTCTCTCTACATTACATCTCTCTCTGTGCGAAAAAAATATAAGAAATGCAAAACTATCTCTTCTGCTCTCTGAGTCCTCCTCTTCCTGTATTCGTTATAAAAAAATAATAAAATAGCTTAATTAAAAAATTCTCTGATTTATTATATGATTATGAATTTAACTTGAAAAACGTAAAGTTTTAAAAATATATTCTTATAGCTTAATAAATTCGGTAGTTAATTACGCAAATAATTAATATTTTAGTCTTATACTCAAAGAGTTAAGAAATATACTTATCTTCTATTTTAACCACAAAATCTTATATTATAAAACTATTTTTGAAATTACCCATCAAAACTGATATGAAATTTGAGCTTTTATAAGTCTCCCCTTTTTCAAAGATTTCTCCTGTCCCTTTCTGTTTATATGCGGCAAATCTTAGCAAAATGATTATATAAATATTGGGTGAAATAGACTTGGGTATTTGGGTAGCTTAAAAGGTCACGGTTAAACATAGAACCGCCTGCAATATTAGCTAGCTACACGTCACGTGTAGTCCTTACTACTAATACTAATCAATATATATAGCTACCCTAATTCCAGACCTGTTAGCTACATTATAACTATAAGAGTATCGCCTACATACAATACTCAGAATCATCTCAGTACGTCATACGTCCTACCTAGTTCACCACCATCATAGATTATATACTCATTATACATATTGGCTAGATGGATTTATTCCATACGATATATTTTATGTAATAGAAATATATGAATAATAAAATTATATTTATAATAATATATATTAATAATTAAATATATAATAAATATATATATAATATATAATAATTTATATTACATATATATTAAATATTAAATAAATATATATAATAATATATAATTATCATAATAGTAATATAGTAATTAATTAATATAGCCAGCGTATTATAGATTGTCCGTCATTATAAATCTTAAAAACTATTAATTCTAACAAGTAGATACAGTAAATTATACATCTTTATTATTATTCATAAATAATAGTCTCTTGTAAAAATGTAAATAAAAAATAAAAATAAATATAAAAAAAAAAAATAAAAAAAAAATATAAGTATTTATATTATCTCAAAAAACTACAATAGCTATACAGGGAACGAATAAAAAAGAATAACATTTTTAGTAATAATTTTTGAATAAAATTATATTCACATAGGAAAAAGTTAAAAAAAGTAATAAAAAAATTAAAAAAATAATAGGTTTTTAATTATTATATAGTGAATATTTAATTTAATTAAAAGTGGCTTAGCTAGTGTTTGACATCACACTTTATATATTATATGTATATTTGGTTTTACGCAGTATACTCAATAAACACGAATACATACTTCAATTCACGAGAATCCATCTTAATCCACTTCACCAAAAAGAGCGGCTCGAGCTACACCACACGTAGGGCACACAACCAGGTAAAAGAACAATTTCTTGGATCCTTGTAACATTTTAGTAGGGAAAAATGTAAAAAATAAAATAATAATTAATATAAGTATCAGAAATAGTCACATATTTGACTACCTCTAAATAAGTTGTTTATTCGTATAGAGAGCGCAGCACGACCAATCAACCCAATATACCAAAGAGCGAGGTTCCGGATGAACCTATCCCGGATAGGTAGGAAATAATCACCTACCCCTGTATATTATCCCTACTAGGTATAAAGTACGAGAATACCCCAACTCCTTCCATACGTAGGCACTGGATTATCACTGTGATAATAACTTTAGATAAAAAAAAAAACCAAAAATATATTTAATAGATAAAGTCTATTTATTTTAACGAAAACCAATAATAAAGTCTCTATAAAAGCTACTCTAAATCATTTATTATCTTATCTATTATTAATATAACAAAATAATTTTTTTTTTTTTTATACAGTTTCCTATGTGAAATTATTTACTACAGGTAGTATTCCAAATAAAATGTATCACCTTATTTCTCAGGCTATTATAGCATTTATTTTTAGTTTTGTTTTATATAGCATTTTGTTAATATGATATTAATATTAAGATATACATATATATAATTAATATATATATTATATATATAAATAGTGATAATTAATATATATAATAATTATATATATAATATATATAATATATATATAATAGATATATATATATATATATATAATTATATTATTATAATATTAATTATATATATTAGTATATATAAATATATATATTATATTGATTATATATAATATTACTATATATTAAATAAATATATATATATATATATTAATATATTATAGTATATATATATATATTAATATTAATTATAATAGAAATATAGATATATTAATATATATATATATATTTTATAATTATTTGTAAAATCAGGTATTATAAATACATAGGATCAATATGTAGGGAGCTCGTTAAGACATACGGGAACACAGTTCTGGGACGTTATTCCATAAATCTCACTAGTAGTGATGGAGGGGCGGGTATAGGAACCCCCGCGAACAACACCAATACCAAAAGATGAGCGTGAGGGTTCCGGAGACCCTCCCCGTGGATACATATAGTTGTAATGTATTTTTTACCAGGTTCAGCCACTAGCTAAAATCCTGAACTCAGACACCCGTAATCTACATGGAGTGACTATCCTATTCTTTGAACGCTGTCAGCGTTCGATCTTAATCTAAGTAACACTAGCATTATCACGACATATCTTAACGCTGACCTATACCTTTCGAGTATAGATATTAAGTAGTATTAATTATCATAGATATAGAAAAAAAAATAAATGATGAGACGAAATATTAAATTAATATGAAAAAATATCATATTTATATAGATGATATTTAGTCGAGTTATCACAAATAGAAAGGTACTCTAATATATAGATAGCTCTATCTAAATATACATATATTAGGAGTAGTTGTATCCGCGGGTTAACTAAGAGAGATATAGGTACTCTTCACCCCTATACCTCACTTTACGTTGTGAGTTATTGAGAAGAAGAAATAAATACGTAGTCCCCCTACTTATATAGTTCTACCCTTAAGTACGGCTATCACGAGTCCCACTACATTGCCTGTAATCCTTTACAAAGTAATATTAATATATATATATATATATATATATATATATATATATATAACTATATATAATATATATATATATATAGAAATATATATAGTATATATATATATATATATATATTTATTTATATATATATATATTTACTATATATATAATATATATAGTATTAATATATTAATATATAGTATATATATATAATATATATATATTATATTTATTAAATATATAATAAATATATTAATATATATATATAAATAATATATATAAATATTTAATTATATATATATATTAATATATATATTAATAATATATGATTATATATACTATATATATTATATATATATATATATATATATATTATATATTATATATATATATATAAATTATATTATTTGTATCCATGATTTCATAAAATATATCTATAAATTAACAAAAATGAAGATAAATTAGCAAATAATTGAATAATAAACCTATATGAAAGACATTTTAGTTCAATATTAAAAGAACCAAATAATCTTACATAAATGAAAAAATATCATTCAGTGTTTTTGAAAACAGTAGCAAATAAAAATTTAACAAAGCTATATTATATAGATAAGTAACAGTTATAACTAATATGTAAATATTATAATATATTATAGTATGTATATAAATTATATATAATTATAGCTTATGAGTTTTTAAATAAATAATTATTATGACTTTGCTCGTATTCGAATATAAATATATATTTCAAAAGATGTTAAAAGTTAAGTAAGATGGTAAACATATGGTATAAAAGTGCAATGTAATGTGAGATCACAGTCCCAATAGATATTCGTACAGGCGATATATAGTGGTCGACACGATCATTAAAAAAAATTGTCACGCTACAGTACTCCACCCAGAGATAGTAGATAGGTTTATGATATAGAGATGAGGTTTGATTGAGGTAAGTTTATATTAGCTAAGGCTTAGGTAGTAAGGGTATATAGGGGTAGGGATTCGTAGTATCACCCCCCGCCAGCAGTTTTATTGTTTCTATTTATGTGTGATGTTTATTTTGTATTTTTGTTTATTTTTTTTATTGTTTTATCTATTTTATAAGTAGTATTTAAAAGTATATAAATATTGATATTCAGATACTCAACTAGAAGAATTCGGGTAATGCTACTGGTAAGTGTTTCTCTTAAAACGTAAGGCGTATATTGTAGGTGTTTTTGATGATTATTAATTTATTTTGTTTTATATGTTTTTGAATTATGTTGTTACAGTTTCACGGTCTACTACACACTAAGTATAATGTAGGTGATGAGTTTAAAATTCTCTATTTTAGCAGATTACTTCTAGAAACTTTCACACACCCGTAACATAAGCGAATTTTTTTAGGTTTCTAATAAATGGCACATACGCGAGGTCACTCGTGTGCCGATTCATCTATTGCCAGGCCCTGCGACATTTTTAAACATTTACTACCCATATTTAATATTTATAATAATTTACAGTACATTAATAATATTAATCTAAAGATTCTTATTATCTTTTTTCACTTTAATCTCTGACATTAAGATTAGAGATAACATTCGTCAAATTAATAATATAAAAATAATAATCTTCACACACATATACATTTATTAAAACGCAATTTATATTTATTATTTATTTATATATTATAATATAGTAGTCAATGAAGTATGGATTTTATAATTTTTATTCACTACATTAAACACTATAATTTCTATAAAATCCTATGAAAATTAATATAATGTAATGGGGTAGTATATTATTATAATGTATAATTATAATTATATTGATAGTGAGAATAAGAAGCTTTCATCTATATGAAACTGGGATATATAAACAATATTGACCTCTTAGATGATTATGTTATATTTTAGGCTCCGTCAGATTTCATTTTTATATTGATTTATTTTATTTTTTTATAACCTACTTATAAAAGATAAGTCATTGTACGTAAGAAATAAATTACCTAATGAACCGAATATTGGGCAATAAACTTTACATATACTAAACAATGAATATATATTACTAGTATGGTGATAATATCCAACCCTACATTATTATACGAAAATATTTTAAATAATATTTATAAAAAATCACAATATATCACAATTAAATAAATGATATTAAATAGTAAATCTTTAATTAATGATTTAATGAGTTTGAGTACATAGTCCGATAAATTAACAATTGCATATTGATTAGAGGAGTTATATCAAAGGCTATGTTTGAAAATGCAAGTAAATTTATGATTCAAAGATATAGATTTTCTAAGTACTATACTATTTTTCTTTGATGTGATGAATCCAATAATGCAGTAAAGGCATCCAATCTAGTGGGGAAGTAGGAGTACCAATGTTGTTGAAAAAGTTTAAATGTGTAATTTCAATTTCTAAAGCTACGCTTTATCTCTATTTTAATCTCGTCGATCTTCTCCAAAAGTATATATTTTTTTAGCAGAGGAAAATGGAATAAATTTTTCTTTTTGTAGAAATTTTGGAATAAGAGTCTTCGGAATAACTAGATTTTTCAGGCAATTTTTC
Organism: Trachelipus rathkii; assembly: GCA_015478945.1. NCBI lineage: Eukaryota > Metazoa > Arthropoda > Malacostraca > Isopoda > Trachelipodidae > Trachelipus > Trachelipus rathkii. Next base: position 2,833 of record JABUQX010090475.1, on the reverse strand, counting down.
ATGGAAAACCAATTGGCATTTCTGTAACATTTGCGAGCAATTAATTTTTTCTGTAGTTGTACAAAAATAGTTTTCTAGCTATAGATAATCTAAAACTATCCTGCCGTTGGATTCCGGGTATCTATTTTATGGTGAGAAAAACGTTTACTTTTTTCGTAAACAGAAGTATATTATTTGGTATTTATACCCTGGCAATAGTAAAACTATTAATTCACAATTACAAGTTTAATATATTAAAAGATTAAAACAATTTACAATTAGTTAATTTTTAGCTTTCGCCCCTTAAATTAAGAGAGCTTCCTCAGAAACAACTTTAACAGAAGTATAAGCAAAATTGTTTAAAAACAAATCATGATTTAAAGGATTAATTTATAGGTTAGTTGGTCTTCACGTGCCCTTCATCCTGATGATATCGCCGAAACACCTTGAAGAGAGTAAAAAAGAGTTCGGAGGTTTTGTCGAGCTGAGTCTTCAGGCACTTTGTCTGGAATTATTAATTCGGTTTGTAAATAAAAACGGAGTCCCATAATTTTTTCTTTTTTTTAACCTGTTCCAAAATTTAATAGGGAGGCTTCTTAATATTTATTTGTGATTCGTTTAGTTAGTCTCGTTGAAATGTAATGCACAGAGTTTGGATCATTCTGTTAGATCTTGTTTAATTGCTGATTGCAGCGTTCTGGAAAGATCTTAAGGTTATACACTATACTAAATACGGGAGCAATCATGACATGGGATTTATAAGTCATTGGGATATATGTTTAGTTGATTTGGGGGGTTTGAAAATCCTTTTTAATGGGATGTAATTGTTTTTAAAAAACAAATATTATTAGGAATATGTTTATTGACTTGGAAATTTAAATTACATGGTCGCGAAGATAAGTTAAGGTTGTTATTAGAGTTAGGAGGAAAACTATTAAAAGAAACTATATAATATTGTTAATTGCGAAATGCTGAATTAATAACATAAGGAGGATAGTTAAAACGAAATATAGAGGAACAGGCAAATTTAGTTTCTTTTAGAAAGAAAAGGGGGGGGAGATCAGATATTAAAAGCATCTAAGGTAAAGGGAAGAAACAGAGGCAGGAAGAATTAAGACTGTGGAAGAATGTCGAATTAAGGCAGGTGTTTATGACATTGATGCAGACCCTTACACAGAAGAAGAATTGGCAATTTGCATGTAAATTGCGTAAATTAATGGGAGAATTGTGCCAAGAAATTAAGTGTCAAGAAAGGTAATAGAAGATTATGAGGCTAAATCATGAGTTGAAAGAACGGATCGAAGGAATGGAGATGTTAAATTAATGAAATTCTGAAAAATATCTTGAAATAGTTAACATGTTGTAGGAACCACCAACTAAAACAATCACCTCATACATATCATATTGACCATGATACAGTATGGAGAGGGAATAGCATCAGAAATAAAATAGAAATTCGAGCCAATATCCATACAGAATATTACTAAAGGAATAGAGAGAGAGAAGGGATCCCCATTAGCTACAACCGCTAGTTTGTTTCAAAGAAAGGATGTTAAAGTAAAAAGCTATGTTCTAACGACAGAAGAAGAAGTTTATTTATAGAAAGCAAAAGGATAAGTTTAAATGGTGGTACAAAGGTTCTGTTTTACTGAAATGAATCTATTACTAAAAGGTCGAGAAAGATCAATGCACACGACACAGTGCAAAAAAAGAAGACACCACATCAAAACTAGGACACAACTTAGTAATACTTGGGTTCAAAGATTTGGTACGGTTTATGAAATTTAAAAGTGAGGATTAGAAAAGAACGATGGAGCCACGAAACAAATATCTACCATACGCTAAAGGTTTAAGTTGTGACAAGAAAATCTATAATGATAACTCTGTATGTAACAATTTACGCTTGAAATAATAGAATAGAATGGGACAGCGATTGGGTTTGTCAGGATCCTTTCGAAGAAGACCGTAGAAATGAGCCACCCAAATATAGTCATACATAAGAATATAATGGTCTAGAAATGGACGGGTAAGAGAAAATTGTCTTCACCATTATGAAATCTTTAAGTTCATTATATTACAATTGAATATTGGAGAATTTTCAAAGGATATTATTAGATCTTAACCATAAGTATTTAATCAATATTGATAATGGAATCTACACTTGAATATAAATCCATATATTCCAGATTTCAAATACAGAACCTGAATTTCCCTTAATAACTACCTAGAAATAAAAATAATCTTTACATTTATTCCTTCAAAGATCCATTAGCACGATAATCTGATAAAATTCTTGTTTTTATACCGGATAACGTAATATCATTATAAATCAAAATACGCCTTTTCTAGAAATGTCACTGATTTAAATTCATGATTGTTTGGCAAAATTAGTCCAGGTATCGAGATCATTGAAGAATCTGTACAGTTCGGTTCATCATGAACTCTACTAACAACAAAAGAACCAGGACCACTATTCAAAGAGAAGATATCATTCAATCGGTATATAAGTACAGAATTCGGCATAAAATTAACAACTGCATATTTGATCAACCCTTTACGATAAAGTAAGTAATAACCATTCCAAGTAAAGTTAATAGATTCATGACTGACCCTTTCCTCCGATAAAGTAATAAATAACCATTCCAAATAAAGTAAAAAAAAACTCATGACTGACCCTTTCCGATAAAGCAATAACTATTCAAAACATATTCAAAAGACTCATAATGACCCTTTCCGATAAAGTAATTAACATTCCAAGTAAAATCAAAGGACTTATGACTGACTATTCCCAAAAAAGTAATAACTTTTCCAAGTAAAGTCGAAAGACTCATGGCTGACCCTTTCCGATAAAGCA